>APFE030267196.1:0-16776 GCA_000404065.3 Pinus taeda | reverse complement strand
TGAACAACAATAACAAGGATGATCAATTAGCTCCCAAATGTCCTCAAGAAAACCTAGGAGAATTCGACCTCCAACACTGGTAGATAGAAACCCAAAACTGTCAATGGAAGGATGTCAAAACAACAGTCAATGTTATAGAAATACTACATTCAACCCTAACCACTCAATGATGTCCTCCAATAAGTCAACGTAGGTTGTCTAGCAATGCGGTAAGCCTAGGAGTGGTTACCCACACAAATCCGTAGTCAAAGGAGCCTATGCGCTGGTCAACGCAGTCCTCCAACCCCCAAAACAAATTTGTTGTACCTTCTTGCACCCTACTAGAACTGTTTCCCTAACTGTGTCCTCTTTCTTCTTCCCACATGAGAGAGAGTCTTATTACTCCTTCACATACCCAAGAGACAAGGAGAGAAAATAGATGTGGAAATGAGATGAGTGTGCTAATGCCTCAAGGGCTCCTCTATTTATATTCGACATTGAGGTTTATCTGGGGGTGTGCAACACTATTTTAATTGCTGGCCGACCTTGACAAATTGTTAAGAAATACAAATAAATTCATATCTCCATGAATTCATGTCGAAACTGGATGATCGTTAAATCAATCCTACACGTCTCGACGAGAGGAATCCAAGAAAAATATTAGTTGCCATAAAAAAGATGACCCACATGGAGTTTGGCCCTAGTTGCCAATTTTAACATACTTTAGCCCAATTCCAAACTTAAATTATCAATATTAACAATAGTCCAAGTTGCAATTAGTGTTTTCATTCATCAACAATAATTGAAGATAGAACAATATAAGAAATGAAAAAGAAGACAATTAGCACACAAACAAGAGACACCAGATTTGGTCTAAGACCAGGGAAAAATCCCATAAGGGGGAAACCCTTTCAAATTCTTCTTCTATTAGATTCTCATAAAAAGTTTAGCGGAGAGTACAATGAACCCAATACAATATGTTCAATAATACAACCCAACAATTTCATAATGTTGTATACAATGAGTGAATATATCAGAGACAACTTGATTCAAACTTGAGACAACTTTAGAAAACTTCGGAGTATAGTCAACTACATTCAAACCCCTCGTAGCCCCCAAGGGAAAAAGTGATTGGAACAATGTCATGTGACCTTGACCCTATCAAAAAAGTACATGAAAATTTAGTGTAAATAATGGGTTCAGCATTGAATTTATTGAAGGTGACAACCCATGATTATTAATTTATGGGGGCCAGTAAACTCCTCATGTTGGTCCTATATAAGCCATTACATCATAAACCATAAACTATAAATACAAATTCAATGGCGATGATGTGCGTGTCACTGAGTTTATTGAGTGCGCATCTAAACCAAATCAAGTATATTAAATACAGAGAACCAAAGCAAGAGAGTTGAGTTTATTTTTATTTTTCTCTCTTTGTGTGACGCGATTACCTTCTCACTTTACCTAAAGAACAAATCATAGGAAAAATGAAGAGTGAAGAGGATGTTTAACTTATATCGTTAAAAAAACCAAATGAATTTGGCTGGTGTATATTTGAAATGCATATTGTGAATGAAAATGAGAGGAACTCCAAAAGAAACAATTATGTTAAGTTATTGTTTAAGAGATGTTGGGATAAGAGGTGTGAACCATATTGTAGAGGAAGAAAAAATGACATCAAGAACCAATGAGTATACCATAGGATACAATGGAAAATTCTTATGAAAATGTCGTCTATATTTAGGGAATAATATTTCATATTTGAGATAGAGAATAAGAGCTTCATATAACATGAGAACAAAAATATAAAGTATTACAGGTCTAAGCATATTTGTGCTGCAATAGAATATCTAGTTGTGTGAGAGTTGAATAAGTGACATCATTACAAATAAGTCAAACTGTTTGAATTGAAATAAATCTTATGAGTTTGAGTTTAAAAATGGATAAAATAGGGATCTATAAGGAAAATCAATGTGGTTCTTCGATGTAGGGAGTGGGTGTTTCCCTTATGTTGCTTCCTATAAACTTCAAGGAGTTGGTTCTTCCTTTAGGTTGGTGCGTGTAAAGATAAGGGGGTCGATGCCTCCAGTAGGTTGGTACTTGCAAACAATAGGGCTTGGTGGCACTAACAAGTGGGTGATTGTAATTCAAAAGGTGTTGGTGCCTCCTGTGAGTTGGTGCTTGTAGAATAGGGGATGATTGTCTCCTTTTGGTTGGTGCCAGTAAATTTGATGTAACAGTTGGTTGGAGGTTGCATTTAAATTAGGAAAAAAAGGAATATTTTTGGTTTTATCCCTTTATGGGTTTCCATGTAAATATATGTGTCTCATATGTGTATGATGTATGATCAATTTTGTTGTTGTGCGATTGATTAGTTATAGCAAAATAATATTAAGTATTGGAAATTATATAATACTAATTCATCGCGCTCTCAATATTATCCTAGTTTCTAACAATTTGTATCAAATTCGATTCATTCAATAATAGTTTGTGACCACTAGCATTTATATCTCAAGGGATCATGGCTAACTAATATTAGCTTTCCCCATTATATGGAATATCATTATTAAATGGATCATATTATGCACTCTAAAAGGAAAGAATAAAATCTATTTAAAGGTTCTTGGGTTGGATGTATGGCTATCCATTGTAAATGGAAAGAAGAATGACTATAATATTGAAGATATGAAGACAATCTTGAATGGGTTGTCTAAATAAAATTCTAACAAGGTAATTTGTTGAGAGAGTGAAAATGAGATATGCAATAAGTTGCAATTCATCTATGATGAATATTCTCACATGGCATTCGAAATCAAGAAATATTCTTAGAACGAAAAAGTACACATATATTTAAAGAATATCAAATAGCATGATTGATTAAGAGATGACTCTTATAAGAACAAAGCTCGGATCGAAAGGAGGCAACACAAGATATCAGAAAAATGTAAGCAACTTATCAAATACTTCAAATGTGGAGAAATAGGTCACAATTCTACTAATTTATCAAATCTCGAGATAGACAGTAGAGAAGATGGAGAAGGAGCGACATTCATAGGTAAGTTTGTTTTCTTTTTTAATTGTAGAAGAATAAGTTATCTTTCTTCTAAATGTCTATATGTAATTTTAGAAAATGGTAGTGATAATGAAGAACATGATGTTCAGAGAAAATATTACGAGCTAAATAGAAAAAGTGTTTACTCCTTAGAAGATGATTGCTTGTTAGAAAAAAAGAGAAAGACATACATCTAGTATTGATGAAGAGGGATCTATACTCATGGCTATATAGGATCATCATATTGTTCAAGAAATTAAAGCCAATCAGAAAGAGATATTAGATTCATAAGAAAAAGAAGTTGAAAGTGAAATATACCATAGATTTGAACATGTCAGTTCCCCTAATGAGATAGATGAAGAAGAATATAGAGTAAATCTTGAAGGAGAGTTGATTACTACTCTAGATAAGTTAAAGAAGGCCAAAAGAGAGAACATAAGAATGAAGGAAAAATTGAAAGATTCTGAAAACTAAAGTCATTCTTCTGATAACAATTCAGTGAATCTTTAAAAGGTCCACCTAGAAGAAGCAAAAAGAATTGAATAAATCCTATCAAAGAAGCTAAAGCACAAGGAAAATAGTTATGAAAGACTAAAAAATGATAATACATCCTTAAGAAAGGGTCTATCCAAGGAGCATCAGAAAGAAGGACACATATCTAAGGTTCATCCTTCATTATTCTAAAAATAGATTTAGAAGAAGCCAAAAGAATGAAAGAAGTGATGACTAGTTAACTGATTGAAGGAGAAGGTGTTTGTGAGAGATTAAAAGTTGAGATTGTCTCATTGAGAAATGATTTGGAAAATACCAATGAATAGATAAATCAATATCAAATGTTTGATAATAGTACCAAGATTTTAAATGATATTCTTAGTAGCCAAAGACCTCCTCTCATCAAGACTGGTCAAGGTCATGAAGAAGAATCATGCACCAACAAGGTTGAAGACAAAGAACCAATTAACTATGTTAATGAAATCAAAGGACCTAACACCAATATAGATAAGGAAAATATAAATCAAAAACATCAAAAGAGGGAAATTTACAATATTTCAAACAACTAAGAAGGTCAATAAAGAATTCAACAAAATCACTATATCCCTCAAAGATAAATCTATTAAAGAAACAACAAACCATATCAAGAAATAAAAATTGTCAGTAAGTACAATTTTTATTTTTATTTATTTTTTATTCATTTGTACTTTTTTTATGGTAGATGTCATTCGTGTACAATTCTTTTCCATAGAGTTGTCCATTATAAAACCTATCTAGGAGATAATCATGTTAGAAATTAGCCTTATCAGTCGTCAAGAACTAGGGACAACATACTTGAAAATCCCCATAGGTACATTCTTATAAGAAACAATTTATTTCTCCTTTTCTCAATTACATTGAATGTTATAATTGTACAAATTATGGGCACAAAGCAATTGAGTGTAAAAGTGGCAAGATCACACCTTCTTCTTAGAATAAGAAAAAAAAAAGGAATAATTTTTTTTAGGAAAAGAGGCGTAAATAAGTAGAAGAGTTTGAATTTGTAATCTATTCTTGAAGTCAAGGAAATACATGGCATCTGGCGAATGGGCATTTAATGCACAAGAAAAGAGATAATAACAATGAAAACAAAGGCACAAATCAAGCTAAGGACCAACAAATTTACATATTCATATTAGCAGTAAAGGAAGCAGGTTAAATGGAGCAATAAATCAACATAGATCTATTTTTTCTCATAAACCCAATTAGAGTAAAATTAAAAAAAAATTGGTAAAATAATGAATTCCTCAAGAAGGCCCTCCTCATGTAACTTTGAAAGGAATAAATTGACTAACTCCCATGAAGGTGGTATTGAGTTACAACTAATTTTTTCCCTTATTGGATGTCCCTGAAGGATTTAAATATGATAATCATGGACACCAAAAAAGTGGCTATAGAAGTTTCATGATTAATCCACCAAAATGAAACAAGAAGAAAGCACAAGGACATGTGGTCCAGACTTATGCAGGAATGCAACATAATACAGATATAAAAATAAACACAGAGATGCAACATAAATGAAACTTTGTTTAATTAATATCAGAGAACTAAAATTTGTTTACATACATAATGGAAATAAACTAGCTCAGGCGATGGTGGCTTATCTCTGAGAAGATATCTGGTAGCTACATGTTCTGAACTATGTTACAATGAGTATCAAAGGCCTATTTATTATTGAGAAACAATGGAAAACCCTAAACATCCAAAAACCTAACCCTAGGAGATGAAGCACCAAAACTATGGTCCCCATTAGGTAAAATTGACACATCAACTTCCTAGGGTCCTAACTTTGGCATACAATCTCTATTTGACATGCACGATACCTAGTTATAAATATATATATCAAAGGAATATAAATTTGATTGCAAACATCAATCAATGTCTCATGTTTTCTCGTTTTCCAAAAAAACATTATTTAGGGCCTCAAAATGACTCTGGAAGTTCAAGGCTTGAAAAACTTCCAAAAATAGTAAATTGTTCTACAATTACGAAAATTGAAAGACATAATGGTATAATGGTGGGGGTCCAAGTGGAATAGGCGGGTGGCCACCAATATCCACTTGGATCATTCCTCCCCCCTTAGGAAGAAATGGACCCCATTATATTGAGAACCTCCATGAGATGGGGAAACTTCATTGAACTTCGTCCCTAGTGAGCCAATTGCCTTGGTGCAAGATCTGGCCAACTTTGATAGCCCACTACATTTGGATATTATACTATTGAGTGTTCTTGATCTATGTTTCCATGATCCGATTAGTTGTGGCCTATTCCATGTAGTTTGATTTTATCTTTATTGGTGTGAGTTGTTATGTAATGTCTGGTGTGTCTAGTAATGGTGGAAAATATGGCCGAAGGTGGTCTACATTGAACACTAGGTGTAATCCAAGGAATGGGGGGATTCTCTGCTCAAAAATATTATCTCCAAAAACCTTGGTAATGTTTTAAGGCTTGTATCAGAGTGGTATGAGCTTCTAGTGTGCTACAGTAAGGTGTTCTTTCTACAAATGCAACCACACTTTTTCGCGCACCTGAAACTTTCGTGGCATCCAATGTTGATCATGTCGTTGCTTGTACTTGGAACTGAACTTCTCCAAGATTTCGTGAACCTACTGGCGGATGTGTTTGATGCATTCAATAAATCTGGTTGCTTTATCAACCTCAGATAGTACATGTGTGGATTCTGTCTGTGTAGTCGTATGATGCATGACAACATCAATTAAACACAATGGTTTAAATCCTAGACCCACTTGAAAGGGACGTCGACCATTCGAGATATTGAGAGCTTTGTTATAACTATGTTGCACATATGGAAGACTCTCATACCAGGTTGGTGGACGCTTGGAGTTGTACATGCAGAGTATGTGCATTATCATCTTGTTGATTACCTTTGTCAAGCCATCAATCTGGGGATGGAATGCAGTTGACTTGGTGAGCTTGGTGTCCAATAGTGTCAACTTGACTAGAATGTGCTTAGGGTCATTCTATCTTGATATGATATAATGGTCTGCGGGATCCCAAAATGTACCCACACTCATTTAAAGAAGAGTTTGGTAGTGTACTCTACTGTGATACTCTTCTTACATATTGCCAATATAACCATCTTAGGAAATTTGTCCACGACCACAAATACACAATCATTACCATGTTTGGTAGAAGGGAGTCTAGATAGATAGTCCATAGAGATGGATTCCAAAAGATGGATGGGATTAGGTAGAGGAGTGTACAACCTTGCTTCTTTATGCTTGTCTTGGTAATGGCATAGGTAGTGCAGGATTCGATATATTTCCCAAAATCATGTCAGAGTTTTGGCATATTAAATTACTTGTGTAGTACGACCACAATTTTCTCCACACCAAAGTGTCATATGACCTAACTGTAGTGTGCCTCCCAAATCAGCTTGGCATGCTCACTTTATAGAACAAAAAGGTAGCCTAGGTATCATAATAATTGGTCTCGGAGGTGGAATTAAGGAACTTGCTTGCCATCAACTAGCATATGGTATGTGGAGGTGAACTCTGGATCATTTTTGGATAGTTGCGTCCATCCAAAGGTCTCGTGGCCACAAGAGTTAAGAACAATAGTCAATGACGCAATTGGGAGATGTCTGAGGTAGTATGCAACATGATTGGTGTTTCCATTTTTATATCTATTGTCAAAGAAGAATTGTTGCAGATATGTAGACCACTTATGATGGAAATTGTTCTACAACTTCCCTTGTGTCTCTATAAACTAAAGAGGTCGATTATCGATGTGGATGATCATCTCATTCTCAAGAATGTAATGGTTCCATTTCCCACAAGCCTGCATGATGGAACACTTCTCTTTATCATATGTGGGCTACTTTCAAATTGTATCAAAAAGTATCTCACTATGATAGGTCACTCGATTCCCGTGATGGGTCGGGACTGCACCAATAGCATAGTCAAAGGCATCTGTCTCAATTTCAAATAGTTTTTGTAGGTATGGAAATGTGAATATCGATGTATAGGAGAGGTTGTGCTTCAAATCAAAAAACACCTTCTATTGCGACTCTGACTCAAAGGCCAAGCGATATGGGGGAATCCCAACACAAACCTCCAATATAAATTTGCAAGGCCCAAAAAGTTGTGAAACTCTGTTAGAGTGGTTGGGGCTGGCCAATTCCGAATGACTTTAATCTTAGAAGGTTCCACATGTGTGCCTCACTGATCTATGATTTAACCCATATATTGCACCTAGCTCATGCCAAAGATGCATTTATCAAATTTGGCACATAGTTTGTGCTGCCACAGGGTTTGAAGGACCCACCTAATGCGTTGCAAGTGTTCTTCCTAACTCTTGTTGAAGATGAGGATGTCATCTAGATAAACAACCACTAATGAGTTCGTGAAGGTTTGAAAGATGTCATCTATTAGCCTCACAAAAGTAGAAGGGGAATTTGTCAACCCGAAGGGCATAACCAACCATTCAAAAAGGCCTTCCTAGGATTTGAATTTGTTCTTCCATACATCTGTGGGATTTATTGAAACATGGTGATAGATAAAATTCAGATCGATCTTGCTGAAATACTTTCCCCCCCTTGAGTTGGTGTAGAAGGTCATCAATTCATGGAATTAGATACATGTTCCTCACATTGATCTTGTTTAGTGCCTGATAATCAATGCAGAGCCTCTAGGTCCCATTCTTCTTCTGTACAAGTACAATTGAGCTTACACAAGGCTAGGAACTTAGTTGGATGTGCCCTTTTTGTAGAAACTCCTAGATTTTCTGCTTGATCTCTTTATTTTCTAAAATGTTACAATGATATATCGGCATGTTGGATAGAGGTGCTCCAGGAGTTGTATCGATCAAATGCTTGACCTGATAGTGCAAGGGTACTCCTATGGGTGAGGAGAAGATGTCCATGTATTTATCCACAACCTTATCCACTTGCTTCTACTACGTGGGCGAACCCTTCCTGAGGGTCATGGATGTGGCCATGATTTTCCCCTTACTTTGAGAGTGAATGAGAAAGAAAAGAAATTTCCCGATATGGGAGATGATCTTACTACATTGCTTAGCAGAGATCAAAGAGATGATGGTAAGTGGGGCGACCTATGGTATCCTATATAACTTATTAACGAGAGAAATAATAGCAGTGCAAGGCCTTGAAACATACACAACATGACACTTCCATAGTATGGTTGACCTAAGAACATCAGAATGTTAGAGAGGAGAAACATCATGTAATACCTCATCCAAGAAGGGCTTGATGTTATAGGGAAGGTGACACTTCTGGCTATTGTGGAGATCTCATCCTTGGTGAAGCCACCTGATGGTGTACAAATGCAGGTGTGGTGTGATTGGTAAGCCCAAATACTTCATGACCTCTTCTGAAATGAGGTTATTTTGGCTTCTGTTTTCAATAATGAATTGCAATGATGAATCGTTCACCCACATATGTGAGTGGAAGAGATGCTGCCCCTCCTTTGGATCTTCGAGTTCAATCTTCTAGATCTTGGTGGTGGCAATAGTGGCACTAGGATCTACATCAATAATCTACTTCCCTTTTTCATTTCCCTTGCTGGTTTCGAACTTAGACTGCTTGGCTAGTGACTGCTTGCTTCGACGCTCACTTGTGTTGTGAGTGGGGCTCTTGTGGAACTCACACCACTTTCCTATGTCCTTCTTTCTCTTCGTGGTGTTGTTATTTGATTGCAGGTTCGATGGGTTATCTTGGGTCACTCCACCTTAGCTTTGTCCTTTGTTCTATGGTTTGGGGGCACCTTTCCCTTAATTCGAATTCACAGATCCAAAGTCTCGCTTCTCCTATTTAAACTTTTGATTGATCTTGACATCATATCGGTGGGCGGTGCCAAGTGAGGAAATGTCTAGGAACTCCATCTCATAGTTGTGCTTTTGCATACAACCCCGGTACTTGACTACCAGATGCCACTCAGAATCCTTGATAACCAACTTCGTGCGAAGTGTGTGATAAATATTTGTGAACTTCAGCACGTCTTGGTCCCTTCCCTTTTGTAGTGTGGTCCACTTTATGTACTTATATTTATATCTCCTAATAGGTTAATACTGCTCCTTGATGTTATCTCAGAAAGAGTTCCAAGTGGGTGTGGTTGAAAACAGTCAGGGTTCCCTCTCATCCTTCTACTCACAGTAGGTTTCCCACCAGTTCTTGATGTGGGGGGTGAACTTGAGGAGTGCAAAATTAATATTTTCCCTATTGGAAAATTTGTGAATTGAAAAATACCCTTCCAACAGATTTAACCATCTATCTACGATGTATGCATCTATCTGGCCTTCAAATATGGGAATGTCAAATTACAATTGTAACTTGAAGGGAGTGATGCCACCAGAGTGGCTTTTGGATGAAGATGCGTGACATATGGGCATCTGACGAAGGATCTGGGAAAATTGTCCATCATTGTGTTCCTTTATCGCTCCAGGGATTCTTCAAGAAATATTTTGAAGGGATATCTTGTTCCCTCGTCTTTCTTTTCTTTCTCCATGGGAGGCCGTCGGGGTTTGTGGGGCTGGTATTGAAAATCTTCAACTAGTTCGAGCCCTAATTCCTTATACCCCATCCTCATTCTAGACATGCAAAGAAAAACAGAGAAAGAGCATACTCCTCTGACACCACTAATTTAGACTTATACAAGAACACAACAAAATACAGATATAAACATAAACACATAGATGCAATAGAAATAAAACTTCATTTCATTACATTCAAAGAACTTAAATATTCTTACATACAAAATGGAAATAAACTAGCTCGGGTCATGCTAGCTTATCTCTGAGAAGATATGTGGCAGCTACATGCCTCTGAACTTTGTTACAATGAGTCTCGAACACCTATTTATTATTGAGAAACAATGGAAAACCCTAAACATCCAAAAACATAACCCTAGGAGATGAAGCGCCAAAACTATGGGCCCTCTTAGGGTAAACTAGTACATCAACTTCTCGGGGTTGTAAATTTGGTATAATATCTCCGTTTGACACAAATGAACCTCACTAGAAATATCTATCCAAGGACTATAACGTTTGACTACAAACGTCAATCATAGAATGATGTTTGCTCATTTTCCAAAAAAACGTCGTGTATGGCCTCAAAATGGCTATGGAAGTTCAACACTTGAAAAACTACCAAAAATAGTAAAATGTGCTACAATTATGACAACTAAAAGAAATAATGGTACAATAGTGGGGGTCCAAGTGGAATAGGTGGGTGGTGACCAATATCCACTTGGATCAACATGGAAAAAGAAAGAATAAATAAAGCAAAAAATGCATTTTACCTCTTTGTAGTGAAGATAAAGAGGACCAATCATATATAGATAATCATTGCTCGAGTCACATAACATGAGACAAATAAAAAGTTATCTTACTCAAGGAAGTCAAAATTACCAGTGCCATTCTCAGAGAAAATACATCAACCAAAATAATGGGAGAAAGGCTAGTTGGCCTTGACAATGAGAAAAGTAAGGCTAAAGAAGTCTTGTTTGTCGAAGGTTTAAACAAAAATGTTTCATGTTTAAGTAAAATGGTTGATAACATAAATGACATCACATTCTCATATAAAGGATGTAAAATGAGGAAGAATTCGGTAAATTGTAGCAACAACAACTAGGACCTCAAACATTGCATACGTCCTTAATAAATGTGAACTGAAAGATTGTAGTATGAGAATGTTATCTCTCTTACCACATCAATTAGAGAAAAGTGAGGGACAAAAACACCTCAAGTAACATAAAGGACATACAAATCATTGATGGTGAGCTACAAGAGAATAATGGTTAGTTGAAAGGTCCACTGGAGATATATTGAGGGTAGTATGTAAATTTCATTTAGCTAGAAAGCAAGATGAACAAGTGAATTGAAGTAAAGATGGTGTGAGAAGGTGGTGTGAATAGTAGATATGGATCCATAATAAGAAAAAGGAAAGAAGGAATATGTCATTTTTTGTCAACAATCAGTGTATATTAGGAGGTCATAGAGAAGAATAGTGAATAAGATCAGGGGGGTCTACAAGGTTAGTAGTAGCATGTGTTCAGGGGGAGTTGATTGTTCAACCAAAAAAAAATGAAAAAATTTCAAATCTTATATGTTTTGTATTATTTCAATTTTATAAGTGGATAGCATAATAATGTTAAATAATAATAAGCATAAGTAGCATATCATGTTAAGGTATGAGAAGAATTTGGATTTTGTAACAACCATTAGTGTGCAATGGCTCCGTTGTACAACAATAGAAATGAAGCTCGGTTAATTGGTACAAAAAGGGAGAGATATTGGTATTTGGATCAACCATTGGTGCAATATTATATATCAATTTTGGAGTAGCTTTAATTATGGGTTGGTACAATAGTACAACTCATTTAATCGATACCAAAGAAAAATACTTGTATCGGAAGGAGAGGCAAACATTTTAAGGGAAGAAAAGTGTATTACAATGTACTGTGAGATGGAAAATTTTGATGTTTCCTAAGTCTTTCTCTATCTTTATTCAATTGGTATCATTTGATTTAAGTGGTAGCAACAAGTATGTTAAAAAAATTTAATATCAGTAGCCTCTTATATACCTCTGCCATTGAAGCCAAAGGTGGAGAGTAACAATCATCGGAGATGCAATGCGTATTAAGATATTGAGTATAAACAATGAACAAAGGGGTAGAGTTATTGAGAATCAACTCTTCAAAGGAAAAACAAGAGAAAAAAAAATGCAATGACTTACACAAACATTTAAAATAGAGATCTCACTAGGGAAATCCAAATTTGGAAAACTAGAAAGATTTTTCAGTATATAATATTACTTTACAATGTTACAATACAATGTGTACATTATGTGGCATCCATTAACCCTATATCTATTAATCATATTTATTTTCTTAATCAGAATTACATTACCATGGACTGCATTAATTATGTGCCATAAAACTACCAAAAGTGAAAATTGTGTGTTGAAAATCGTCAAAAGTGGAGATTAAAAACCATCCAAATATTTTTTAGGGGGGGCTAAGACCCCACAATGACCTCCCATTTCTCATGATGCATACAAATCACATGTGTATCTAATAATTCAAATAATATAACACATACCCAACATTTTCATAGTAGTTCCATTCTAATTCCCAATGCATTTCAACTATGAGCCACTAAATCTTTTGATTTCATTATAGGTGTGCTTATTACAAGTATGTTTGAAGTTTTAATAAAAAAATTTCTTACCAATACTATCAATGTTTTTTATATCCAATTTATACATTTACATTTCCATGTTTGTCTCCCATGGATCAACGTCGCTCTCCAAGGGCACCATTAATTAGTGGAAGATGCCATGGGAGTTAAGGTCAATATGGGTGGTTACAAACTCCTATAGAAGCACCCAAGTATTGATGGTTAGTACCCATCACTTAGTTAAAGAAATATTATTCACATTATAACACTTGTTGTTGTCTCCACCTATTGTACACGTATAAGTTTTGGTAAGCTTCATCTTCAACCCTTTTGCTTGTGTCATCTTTCTAGTAAGAAAGAATACTTTTCTCTATGAAGAACAAGATATTCAATGTTAGTTAGACAATGTAATCAAATTAAAAAGGACATGGATTCAAATCATATGATCTTTTGTAATTTCCTTCAATATAGCATTCGTTTTGTTTATGTGGGAATTTCAAATGATTTATTTTTTGTCCCTTGCTCAAATCTCACCTTTAGAGTTACATGGGGAATATCCTAAAATGACATAAAAACATTGATAAATGTGAAAATTGAATTCAAGCATATTTGGGAGTATCTTGTTTGTCCTCTTATTAAAAATATACGAGAATATGCACAAAAATGGAAATCTCTTATTAATATCTGAAAAATTATATCCATATAATGAAGTTATCTAGAAACAAGTTCTCAAACTTGAATGCTTATCCAGATCTCCAAACAATGCTTCTAGTTTGTCCTTAAAGTGCAAACTTGGAAGTTTCACTTGTATACACAAACGTATTTGCATCAGCATGCTTGTATATATTCTCTATTATTTTTGTCATTTTACATGTACAAGGGTGTCATCTCTTCGAAATCAGGACCTCCCTTTATAGTGTTTCTATTCCTTGACAAATATAATATGTCATAGCCTATCGAAAATAAACATAGGACAATGTTATACTCATGAATATTTCATGGTTGGCATAGTATGTAGAGTGAGATAGCCTCTTTCTAAGCTCCTTGGTCATCTCTTTAAGCTCACTTTCTTTTTCTTTAAGCTCTTTAATTGGATTGTGTAATTCTGGATTGCTTAAAATACAGGCACAAAGCTAAAAGTGACCAAGATTTTTGAAGTTGAAAATCTTCAAATTTTGAGCAAAAGCTAATAAAATATTGTTAGCAATAATCCACAAAGCATAGTTAATTGGTAGATAAAATAAGTTGAGATCATTTTATTAATGTCCAATGAATGACCAAAAAAATATGTCTATGGGGATAAAAGTACAACTAGTGTAATATATAGTGAAAGCACAATAAGAGTGTAATAGTAACTCATAGAGCCATGTTAACAATAGAAGGAAAAGATCTAATCTCTGGAAGTAAAGTTACAAAAGGGTAAAATAATATCCAATGAATGACCAAAAGAATATGTCCATGGGAATAAAAGTACAACTAGTGTAATACATAGTGAAAGCACAGTAAGAGTGTAATAGTAACTCATATAGCCATGTTAACAATAGAAGGAAAAGATCTAATATCCGGAAGTAAAGTTACAAAAGGGTAAAATAATAACTAGAAGAAAGAAGGATGCAAAGAAATAAAATGCATGCATTTAAGCAAAATGTCATTAAGAACATGTCAACTGGTGCTCGAATTAGCCCAAAGGTTTAGCTCAACTGGTTGTTGTCAATGACTTTGGGAATTTATTTGGCTAGATTTATGGTAACACGTGTTTGACTTAAGTAAATGACTTTGGACATTTGGCTAGAATTATGGCAACATGCGGCAGACTTAAGTCAATGACTTGGGGTATTTGGCTAGATTTATGGCAACCTGTGTGAGACTTAAATCTACATGGGTTAGTCACACTGAGCTAAACTAATAGATTTATTAAGGATGCCATCCACAAATGTGGACAAGCACTTCTTGAGTTTCCCAGCGTTTAAATAAACTTGGGTTCTTTTCAGACAGTGAGGCCAACCAATTTTAATTTAAAACTGTATTTCAAGTTGAAAGAGGGGAGATGAGATGGAGGCCAATGTATGAGCTGGAAAGAAAGATTATGCAAGGGATAAGTAGCCAATGTATGAATTGGGAAGAAAGATTGTTCAAGAGATAGAGGCTAATATATTCGTTGAAAGAAGCACTGTAGATATTTATAGAAATTGTGTTCAAATCCTATAAAATTTATTTTAAATTTGAAAAAAATGTAAAAAAATCAATTTCACTATAGGGAGCATTAAAGTATTCCGGTGGGAGTGGGACCAATACTTCAAAGTGCGGCTTTTTCTGCCGAGGATTTGGGTGTATGTGAAACGGTTGGTATCGAGGCCAATGTATCCGTTGAAAGGAACACTATTTATATCAGGCATAGAATCTTGCATAAAATTTAAATTTTCATTTTACTCTGGTGTGGTTGAACATTTCAGTCCAAGTCATGTGCGCCTGTCTGATGCATGCGTGCCTCTGTATGTGGCAATCTAATGCATGCGTGTCTCTGTGCCTGGCAATCTACTGTGTTTGTGTCTGTGCATAATCTTTCTGTGCCTGTGCATGAATCTTTGTGTGCCTGTCTGATGCATGTCTGTGCCTGTGCATGAATCTTTGTGTGCTTGTCTGATGCATGTCTGTGCCTGTGCATGAATCTTTGTGTTCCTCTGATACTGAGTTGTGTGAGTGTGATTCTGTTTGCTTCCCAACGTCAAAGGAAGGGCGGTCCAGCAACTGAACAGTCACGGCTCTCTCTCAATAATGTAATGGCTTATTTTAATTTCAGGTACATATTATCATTAATTCATTTGTGCTCTGTTTTTCATTTTCTATAATATCATTTTAATTCATTTCCGCCATTTTAATGCATGCATGTCCCTATTTCAAATCGAAGAGTTCGATGGAAAACAACCTCCAACCTCCAATTGAGGAGTTCTTAAAGCATGATGAATGGTCTTTTCGTTTCAGATTTCTTTACGTTAATTTCTTCCTGGTCAAGCCACAACCAGAATAGCTTATATTCTTTATTTTTCTTTCTGTTAATTTCCAACCTCCAATTGAGGAGTTCTTAAAGCATGATGAATGGTCTTTTCGTTTCAGATTTCTTTACGTTAATTTCTTCCTGGTCAAGCCACAACCAGAATAGCTTATATTCTTTATTTTTCTTTCTGTTAATTCCTTCTTTCAACCCTCTAATGGCGGAAATCGAAATGTAATGAGTATTAACTTTTAATTGAGTGAAACCGAAATGTAATGAGTAATTTTGTAATTCCTTCTTTCAGCCCTGTAACGATGGAAACTGAAATGTCAAACCAGCCATGTATTGGGTATTTTTTTTGATTGAGTGAAACCGAAATGTCAAATCAACACTGTAATGATTTCTTTTAATTGAAAGATTTAATTATAAGTACAATTTCCCCTCAATTTTGCTCTCAAAACAGAAACCAGTCCTTTCGTTTCAATTTTGTTTAGGTTAATTTCTTCGACCAAGTCAAACCACAGCAAGGAAAGCGTATTTTCTTTATTTTACTTTCTGCAATTCCTCCCTTCAGACCTGTAACGACGGACACTTATATTTCCTTTTAATCGTCTAAGAGTATTTTCAATTGATTTCTTTAGCTGGGTTATAACTACGACGGAAACCAAGGTGTCAAACCACACTGATATTTTCTTTTAATTGTCTAAGAGTATTTTCTATTGATTTCTTTACCGCTGTTATCGATCCATCCAATAGTTATTGTCCAGCTTATCTCATCTATGGATTTGGTGCTTAACAGATTCATTCCTGGATTATTCCTTCATCCATCAATATATGTTTCTCCAACATTTAATTTGCATGCAATTTAATATGCATGTACACATGTTCAACATTTCAATGTCTTTAACTTTGGTTTCTTGAGGTGTAGTTTCAATATAGTCTGTATTTTTGTTTTATTTAAATTAATTTCTTGAGGTGTAGTTTCAATAGGCTAGGCTAAGCTAAGCTAAGATACAATAAGCTAGTTTAGAGTAGGTTTGGATAAGGTAGGTCTAGGCTAGGA
>APFE030267194.1:36600-66971 GCA_000404065.3 Pinus taeda | reverse complement strand
TAGTAGAGAATAATTCACAGAGATAGACAAATGGAGAAACAACAAGATTACTTAGTCAGAAACAGCGGAATAGATAAAACAATTACTGGAGAAGAGAAATCACTTTGCATTACATAACAAGCTTGGGCTTTGGCTTGCCTTCCTTGGCCAGAGAAATTACAAATTTATAGAGGCAGAAGAAGGATCTAGAATCCCGTGTGTGATTCAGATAGAGATCTAGAATGATCTAGAAACCACTAGCAGTGTAGAAGGATCTAGAATCCCGGAGATCTAGAAAAATCTAATGTAGAAGGATCTAGATACTGCGTGAATTTGGCTTCACACTTAACATTCTCCCACTTGAAGCCAAATAAGTGTCATCAAGTCACACCAAGTCCTCACATGCCCCTACATAACTCATGTTTATTTCATGGTAGAATTTTAGTGAGCATATTAGCAAGGTTCCTATCTATATGGATCTTTTCCAAGGATAATTGTTCTTCGTCCAACACATGCCAGATCTAATTGTACCTTAAGTCAATGTGCTTGGTTTTTGAATGAAATGCTAGGTTTTTCGTCAAGTGAATGGCACTCTGATTATCACAATATAACACATACTTGTCATGCTTTATTCCTATTTTTCATAGGAATCAATGCATCCAAAACATCTCTTTACAAGATTCTCTTGCAGCTATGTACTCTACTTCTATTGTAGAGAGGGCTACTATTCTTAGTAGCCTTGACACCCAAGATACTGCTGCACCTGCAAATGTATACAAATAACCTGTAGTGGACTTTTTGGTATCCATATCTCCAACCATATCCGCATCTGTAAATCCTTCAAGCACAATCTCATCATGACCAAAACATAAACAACAATTGCTAGTACCCTTGAGATAGCTTAAAATCCATTTTACTGCTTGCCAATGTTGTTTGCTTGGATTGGTAAGGAACCTGCTCACTACTCCCACTGAAAATGCAATGTCTGGTCGTGTGCATACCATGGCATACATTAAGCTGCCAACTGCTGAAGCATAAGAAATCTTGCTCATCTCTTCTTTCTCCTTGTCATCATTAGGACATAATTCAATACTCAACTTGAAGTGGGCTGTAAGGGGTGTACCAATTGGCTTGGAATCCTTCATATTAAATCTGTCAAGCACCTTCTTGATATATTTTTCTTGTGACAGCCACAACCTTTTGTTTTTCCTATCGCACATAATCCGCATGCCCAATATTTGTTGTGCTGGTCCCAAATCCTTCATTGCAAATTTGCTACCCAAATCTTTCTTCAATCTATTGATCTTATTCTTATCATGCCCAACAAACAACATGTCATCCACATATAACAATAATATGATATACTTTCCTTGATCATACCTCTTGATATAGACATAATGGTTAGCTTCCAACCTCTGAAAACCATGTTCCAACATGAATAAATCAAATTTCTTGTACCATTGTCGAGGTGCCTGTTTCAACCCATAGAGACTCTTCTTCAACCTACAAACAAGACCTTCTTTGTCTTTTCTATGAAGCCTTCTAGCTGCTCCATATAAATTTCTTCCTCTAATTCACCATGAAGGAAAGCAGTTTTTACATCTAACTATTCACATTCTAGGTCTAAAGCAGCAACTAGATCAAGAATGACTCTAATGGATGACATTTTAACAACAGGTGAGAAAATTTCAGTGAAGTCAATACCTTCTTTTTGGGCAAAACCTTTCACCACTAGTCTTGCTTTATACCTCTCCTTCTCTTCTTCACCTTCATGCTTAATCTAGTACACCCATTTGTTTTGTAGAGCCTTTCTACCTTTTGGGAGGTTTACTAAATCCCAAGTTTTATTTTCCTACAAAGAGTTCATTTCTTCTTCCATTGCTTTCTTCCATTATTCACTGTGCTCGAATTTACAAGCTTCTTGAAAACAATTAGGTTCACCTTCATCAGTCAACAAAATATAGTTTGAAGGAGGATACCTTTGTCAAGGCTTATGAGGCCTAGAAGATATGTGAACCAACTGTGGTGGTGCATTATTAGGTTGAATCTCCTGTAAAGGTTCCTGTAAGGCTCCTTCTTCTTGTTGTTCAGTATTTTCCACTTGTTGCTCTTCATGCTCTTGAATTTGCTGTTCATTTTCTTGTATTGGTGGTATGTTTTCCTGCCGCTCTTCAAACCTATCAATAACGTTCTTGACCTCCAACTCACCTACAGTCCTCTTGAAAATTTTTGACTCATTAAATATAACATCCCTGCTTCTAATAATTTTACGTTTGACTAGATCCCATAGATGATAACCATGATCTTCATTCACATATTGCAAAAAAATGCATTTCATAGATTTATCATCTAGCTTAGTTCTATTTTCTTTGGGAATATGTATGAATGCTTCACATCCAAAGATTTTCAAGTTAGAATAATTCAGATTCTTACCAGTCCAAACTTCTTCAGGGACACCACCATCCAAGATTGTAGTTGGAGATCTATTTATGAGGTAGCAAGCAGTGCTGATTGCTTCAGCCCAAAAATTCTTCTGCAAACCAGAATTGGACAACATACTTCACACCTTTTCCATAATGGTGCAATTCATCCTTTCTGCAACCCCATTTTGTTGAGGAGTACTAAGCACAGTCTTCTCATGCTTTATGTCAAACCTATTACAACATTCCTTAAATGCATTTGAGCAATATTCTCCACCATTATCTGTTCTTAAACACTTCAGCAATTTGTTAGTCTCTCTTTCAAAGGAAACATGGAATTTTTGAAATATTCCAAACACTTCGCTTTTATTTTTCATAGGATATGCCCAAACTTTCCTGGATGCATCATCTATAAATGTTACAAAATATGATGCTCCTTCTAATGATTTGATGTTAATAGGCCCAAACACATCCAAGTGTACCAATTCTAACACATTTTTCTTTCTGTCATGGCCACCTCTAAGGAATGAAACCCTTCTTTGTCTACCATATATACAATTCTCACAAAGATCAAGATTGTAGGATTTCAAATGTGGCAATAATTTTTTACCAACAAGGATTTGTAAGATTTTCTCGCTCATGTGACCCAAATTCTTATGCCATAGATCTGTTGAATTTCCTTCTTTTGTGATAGCAACCAAATCTAATTTTCTTATCAGTGTCTTCAATATGTATAATGTTCCTCTCTTGGGTCCTTTGGCCATGACCAATGAACCTTTGCTAATTTTCCACCCTCCTTTTCCAAAGCTTATTGAATAGCCTTCATCATCCAGTCATCCCATAAAGATTAAACTCATGTGCATTTCTGGTACATGCCTGACTTGTTTTGACAGTTTATCTTGTCCATATTTCATCTTGATCTAGACATCTCCCACTCCAACAATACTGCAAAAATGATTATTCCCCAAATGCACTCTACCATAATCACTGGGGTTACATGAAACAAAACTATCTTTGCATGGGGTTACATGGTGAGGTGGCCCAGAGTCAAGGATCCAATCAAAGCTACTGCTAGATGTATATACACATGCATCCTCTACTGAAACAGTAAACAACACAACACCATATGTGGCTACAGTAGTAGTCTCACCTTCATTTGTATTAGATAACTTGTGACTTGTACTATACAATCTCTGATCCTTTTGTCCTTTATTCCAGAATCGACATTCTTTCTTCATGTGCTCGGGTTTGCCACAATAAAAGCAGATGATCCTTCCTCTCCTTCATTTTGATCGGCCTCTTGATCTTGATCGCCCTTGCTAGCCTCAATCCATTTTGCTACCATGATCAGCCAGAGCTAGAGCCTCTCCTCCCTAGTTTTCCACAATTGACTTGCATCGCAGCTCTTCATTCATTAAACTGCTGCTAACATCATGAAACTTCAGAATCCCTGTAGTTGTTGAAGTGCTCATAGCTACAATTAAATTTTCCTAGCTGTCTTGCATAGAACACATTAGAAAAATAGCTCTAATTTGATCATCTAAAATGATTTTAACAAAGGCAAGTTGATTAATTTTGAGATTATAAAGCTTCTTCAACAAGAACACTTTGTTTGATGCCGTGTTCTTCTCATATAGATAATGGAGCTTCTTCCATAATCCTTTAGCCGTCTTTTCTTCAAACACATTGAAATAAACATTCTTTGCTAAATATTAGTGGATTGTTGCAGTTGCCTTTCTATTTAGCTTATTCCACTCTTCATTTGTCATCGATGAGGGTTTTTCTGTTGTGCCCTTAATCGGCAAATATTGATCCTTTAAAATCAGTATATCCTCCATCTGTGATTTCCATAGGGCAAAATTAGCCCCACTCAACTTCTCCATATCTATAAGTGTTTTTTCCATTTTCAATGAAATTCATGCCCCAAAACACAAAAAATCCACTTAAAAATAAAACTTTAATTATTACTCTATAAAATTTAGTAATAATGACCTTCCTCCTTTTATAATACCCTTTTCAAAATTCCTACTCCTTTAAATATACCTTTTCAAAATTCCAACATATAATTATATATGTTTCATAATAAATATAAAAACATATATAATGTTTTAACCTTTTCACATTTGGCACATACATATGTTGGTTTGAGAAAAAAAAAACTTGAGGTATACGTGCAAGCTTGATTAAAAAAAAACTTACGAACACCACATTTCAACTCCAAACTCCACAGATCTCCACTTTTCAAACTCCGACAACATGTTTCAACATAGATTCATGACCTTGTTTTTCTTGCAGCAACTGCCTTTTAGTTCTAGCGTTCCTTAGGTATTTCCTGGACAGATCCTTCAACAGCTCCACGGGTAACAACCAATGTTTTAATGAACTCTGCCACAACAAGGCAATGGCACTAAGTGACTTGCATGGTGGATATTTGAACCATGCTCTGATACTAGTTGTTAGATCAGAGCATACATAACACATAGCGGACTTATACTTAGAGACTCAGGTGGCAATAGCAAAGAATAATTGACAGAGACAGACAAATGAAGAAACAACAAGATTACTTAGTCAGAAACAGCGGAATAGATAAAACAATCACTGGAAAAAAGAAATCACTTTGCATTACATAACATGCTTGGGCCTTGGCTTGCCTTCCTTGGCCAGAGAAATTACAAATTTATAGAGGCAGAAGAAGGATCTAGAATCCTAGAGAACTAGAAAAATCTAATCTAGAAGGATCTAGAGTACTGCGTGAATTTGGCTTCACACTTGTAACATTATAATATTTGATATATATATGAGGAGGTATTCACGTATTATATATATTATATATATATTATATATATAATATATTAATATATATATGCCAAGTTAAAATCTAATTTTTTTTTATTATTAGTATTAATATAAAGAGAAAAATAGATATTATAAAAATTAAAATCCATATTTATGTGAATTTAATCTAAGACCTGAGAGGATTAAATCTTTTGATATGAAAACTCTTTTTGGAGTGAAAATTAATTTAATCTGTATGAACACATGGTAGATTAAAGATAATGCAAATCCGTTTTGAATTGAAAAAAAAATTAATCCCTCTTAACACTTGATAAATTAAAATATAAAAAATATCAAACTAAAAATCAACATAAACAACTCTTAAATAACATATATCATCTCAATCCTTATCCAAATTCAAAATCAAAAGTATACTGAAAAGCCACGTTAATACTGTCCCCCTAGATAGATAAGGGTCTAATATGTAAGGTATTATCAAAGTTCTTTACAGGTTAATACTTCTGGAAGGCCTTCGACTTATCACATGAGAGGTCACTTGGGTCAGGTCAGGTTAGGGACGACTATCCATCCATTCTTATTTATCAATACTTTTCCCCTATATAGATAAGGGTCTAATATGTAAGTTATGGTCAAAGTTCTTTGTATGTTAATACTTTTGGAAGGCCTTGGACTTATCACATGAGAGGTCGCTCAGGTCAAGTTAGGTCAGGTTAGGAATGACTATCCATACATTCTTATTTGTTAATACTTTTCCCCTATATAGATCAGGGTCTAATATGTAAGGTATTGTCAAAGTTCTTTATGGGTTAATACTTCTGGAAGGCCTTGGAATTATCACATGAGAGGTCGCTCAGTTCAGGTCAGGTCAAGAACGACTATCCATCCATTCTCATTTAATGAAGGTGCTACTAATGCGGTCTAGGTTGGGTTGGCTAGGTAAGATGGGTGTGCCATTAGAAATTAGTTGGTGGTCGGTTTATTATTATAAAAATAGAGTTAACATAATGTAATAGAGTTAACCTAAAGTTAATATTAATTTAGGTGAGTATTATATAAATTTAAGATTTATATACACTATTTTCATTTTTTATTTTATTATATTTTAGTAATAGTGGAAGTAAAGGGTTCAATATATATCAACAATGCATATTATTTTTTTAGATTTAAGTTATTTTTTGTTATAAATGAGATTAAATAAAATATTCTGTAAAATATTTTTGGTTGTGAAAGAAGTTAAGATTTTTTTGTATAAAAAAATAAAAAAAAACATTTATTGATAATCCACAGTGTTGACCCATGGTATTGTGGCAAAAGATTTTTTACAAATTAATGATATCTAATTTAAGAATCTTGTTATATTGTAAGTATTAATTTTTTTCTCTTATTAATTAACTTTAAATATGGTTAAAAAATCATTATTAGTCCTTGCAAAGCTATGACTCTAGCAATTTTCATGTTGATCATTATTGGTTTAGGATTGAGCAATACAAGTTATAACGTTTAACTTTGAAAAATAAGTATTTGTTTTCAATATTATTAAAAACTATTTTTCAAACATTTCATTGCACCATAACTTGAAGGTTTTATTGTATCCTTTCCATAATATAATGTCATATGGATAACTCACATATTTTGTGCCATAATTTATCAATATTATTCCTGCATGGATTTTATATATTTGTGGATTGATTTTGTAAACAAAAATTAAAATTCTTGAAAATAGTTCATATTCACAGAAATAATATTTTTACTACGAGTTACTTCCCACGATAATTTAAGTAAACTTTTACATAAAAAAATGATAGAAATAATATACAAATAAAATAAATTCAATATATTGAATAGACATTTAAAAAATGTCTTACATAGTATCTTTCTTACATTATGCCTATTGCGCACACATATCCCCTACCTACCTATCCATATCTCCTATATACTAGGTTGTAGATATGAACTTTGTAATTTCTTTAACAAAACTAGAAAGTTACAAAATTTCATTTTCATATTTATTGACTCCTAAATTATTAGATTCAATAATAATAAAAACAAAAAACTAAAACTTTCTGTTTTATTAATTTATAAAATTTGATTTTTTTTGTAAACTTCACATCCACCACCACCTTATAAGTTAACATAAGTTAACATACAAAATTTAAATATTACTTTTTCATTTTTATCATAATATTTTTATTATTAGTATAGATCCATCTAAACTTGAGATTTATCAATTGTCTCGAGAGGTTAAGTATCTCAAGATACAAAACTCCTTTTGAATGCAAAACAATACAAAACTTGAGGAAAAGTTTGCATCACTAGAAATTTGATCTATTTGGACACTTATAAATTTGAAGTAAGAAAAGACCTACATTGATTTTTTATAGTATTATTTATACTATATATACATTTAATACATAATACAAACTATATTAAAAAGGTAATAATACATATCACTTCACGCAAACACATGGGATACTTTTCTTTGATATGTTTTATCGTTATTAACTAAATTTAAACATGAAGTTTTGAAATATCATGGTTTTTCTTGTGTGTAACCTAAAATTTTCTATTTATTCAAATTAGAAATATACATGCATGGCATCTAAAATATTTTTTGGTTTTACATTAGGAAAATAGACTACATACAAAGTTTCAATTGCTTTATGAAGCCAAAGAAGAGTTTTATAACTTGATTTAAAAAAAAAAAAAAAATATTATTGTACTAGTCTACTAGGTCTCTAGGGCCATTTTTAGTCAAAAAGTAAGAAAAGTTGAAGATAGGAGTTAGAGAAAAGAGAATTCACAAGGAAATCCTACGGACTTATTGGAATCAATGGCTTTGACTAGAATGGGCTCCTTGTTGCTCCCTCCGTAGCATCTATGGTCAAGAGGGATGCCTAGTTACTTCTCTAAATGTCCAAGCCTTCACTTCATAAAGGCTAGGTGTTGCTACATCCTATCCATGGTTAGGACGATGGCCTCCTTGGCTTCGTTTTTATTAACTAAATATTTCCAAGAGGAAATTTTAGTTACTGGTAAATATTCATAGTATAGATGTATTGGTTGCAATAGCCTCTTTTGTTTCTTGTGTTGGTACCGAGTCTGTCACTTTCGCTAAAACCTTCCTTATAGTAAGTCTTTGTATTTCATCAAATAACTACCATTTTACCTAGGTTATTTCTTCTTGGACCAATTCGGGGAGTGAGATCATGATACTTGGATGCCATGCTCTCTACTTGCATATGAGCCCATGAACGATCACTCTTTTGATAATAAGTCACACCATGTTGAGCCTTACCCCTCTGATGGGGCATGTTGGTAGAGCCTCTTATGCTTATGTAAGTCATCGTAGTTACATGAGTAAATGTGTGCAATAAATGGTAGAAGGTAAATGTATGAGTGGTTTTTTCGACTGAGCACAACTACTCCAACCTCATAATGTATGTATAAATAGGCATGAAGAATTAATGGAAATTTGGTTGGAATTCCTGCCCAAAACTCTAATATTCTTGTGTGTATTTATGTGTTCTTGTTGTTTCCTTGACTTAGCATGTTATTGTATGTTGATTATAAGTTAGGCTTACAAAATGTTGCTCCATTTACTCCTTCAATGATCTAGGTGATAGAAGAAACAAATGAGGGAGTGGGTTGAACATACAACAAGAAAAAGTGAATGGACCTGCACAAAGAAAGCAAAGAATATTAATTTGAAAGTGAAGATATGTCCGAAAAAGATGTTGCTTGAGGAAATGTTTTCTATGTAGGAACATTTTGGCGAGTGTTAAGGGTCATAGAAGAAAAAATATTCAACCTATAAGTTGTAAGAAAAATGTAAATGTTAATTTGCTTGTGAATTCTTGGATGTTTCTCAACAATCTTCCATAATTGTTCGAGTAAAATATTTCTTTGAAGAAGTTAATTGAAAGAGTGTAATATATGGAAGCATCTTGTATGAGAAGAGACTACTTAAACAAATATTAAATAATTGGTGAATTCAAAAAAGATATAATCTTATTTTTACTTTCGAAAATCTTGATAAAAGAAGATAATGTATTTATCAATCTATAGCTTAATCGTACTATGATAGTGATGATCATTCTATATCCATTTATTTATGCCATATTTTCTCATAAATGGGGAGGAAAACTAAATTGATTATGTAGCCTTCTTGGTAACCTTTACAATTGAGTATGTCAAGTCTACCACTAAAACAATACATGGTTTAGGCACAACGTAGTATGGTTTAGCCACCACATAGTATGGACATGCTTAATTATCAAAGCATGTGCGATGGTATTTGGTGTGCATGTAGAAAGGGAACTTGGAATAAAACTGTAGTAATTTTTCCATTCTTATGATCATGAGCAAGCCCTATTTCTTATATAATCATCCATCCACATCACCACAAAATTTGGATGAAGACTTAAAAGATTTTATCACTTCATGGCTCGATGACCTAGATATACATGTTTAATAGTGAACTTGGTAATGTGGTCATAGAAATAGTATTGAAATAATTTCTTAATGAACCCTATGAGCAACATTCCTGCATCATATGGTTTCGTTTGGATAATACAAACTTCTATGACTACTACGAGATTTAATAGGAAATGTAGGGAGCAATGGCTCGAGCCCAACTATGTCTATATTTCATGCATATATACTTTATGATATATATGGACTTTGTAAGAATGCGAAAGAGGTATTGACTTGACTAATGGTTGGTGGCGTATAGGAGAGTAGTCGATTGTTGGTGGCCTTGTCTTGCAGTGTGGAAGAGTATATAGACAGGTGGGTGAGTTAACTCCAGTGTGGAAAACTGATTGCATTCTTTGTGAATACATTCATTTATACAAACATCGAGTAGGTACATCACATTTTTGTCTCGATAAATTATTAACAAAAGTCAAAATAAAAAATAATTACTATTTTACAAACATAATCCTAAAGTATTAGTTAACAGTCCCTCATTAATTCGAAGGGACACCTAGCATGCCAAGAAACATTCTAAACCTTTCGATTTTTTCACGTCCTAGTGCTTTGGGAAAAATATCTACGATATGATCTGAAGTAGGACAATGTGTCAGATGAATTATTTATGCCTCAACATGGTGTTGAATCAAATGACTGTTGGAGTTGGTATGCTTGGCTTGATCATGAAATTTAAGGTTCTTGGCCAATTGAATTGTAGAATTATTATCAATAAGAAGAGGCATTTAAGTATTTTATTTCTCCTCAATGTCTTCAAGTATTTTCTAAAGCCAAATGATTTATTTTGTAGCTTGAGTTGTTCCAAAATTTTCATCTTCAGTGGTAGATCCGGTAGGGATATACTTATTTTGTGATCTTCAAGTGATCAATGTTGACCTAAGTGTCATCAAATAACTAGAAGTAGAGACTCCATGATCTTTATCACAATCAAAATCAGTGTTTGAATAACCAGTGAGATGAAAGTATGAAACTTTGGAATATTTGTTATCATATGTTTGAGTCCTTTTAAGATATTTGAGCACTCGTTTTGCTACTGCCCAATGTCCTTCACAAGGTTAATGCATAAATCTGGAAAGTATTCCTGCAACCAAAGTTATGTCACACCGAGTAGTGGAGAGATAAATTAAACATCCAATAAGTTGTCTATATTTTGTTGGATCTTTGAATCGATTGCCTTCACTTGAAGCGAGTTTCATATTTTGTTCCATTGGAGTAGGAACAAGATTAAAATCCATCATTCCATATTTATTCAATAAATTTCCAATAGATTTCATTTTAGAGATAAAATATGTTCAGGTTTTTGATCAACTTCAATCCCTAGATAATAATGAAGTAAATCCAAATATTTCATATCAAAAACCTTTTGTAATTCCTTCTTAACAGAAGATATATATATCCATCATTGTTCCCTATAATCGTCAAATCATCAACATAGAAAACTAGGCATACAATTGATCTTCCAACTTTCTTAACAAAAAAAGTTCCATCGTCTAGGTCAAAATGCTTATAACTCAACCTAAGAATATTCCCAGTCAGTTTTTCATCCCATGCATAAGGTGTTTGTTTCAAACCATATAAGGACTTCAATTTTCACACCTTTTGTTCATTACCTTTGATAGAAAAACCCTTTGGTTGAAACATGTAGATTTCCTCCTTTAAATCTTCATTTAGGAATGTTGTTTTTACATCCATATGATGAATTTCCCATCCTTTTTGCGTTGCAATAGCAAGCAAGGTTCCGATAGTGCCCCATTTAGTTGTAGGATAAAATGTCTCTATTGTCTAATCTATATAAGAGACAATAAATTCCTTTGAAATTGTGGAATATAAAGAACATTATGTAGAATATAATCTGCAAGTCCTGACATCTGCAGTCGAATAAATTTGATCCATGAAGGTTTAATTTGATATTTACCACCAAAATAAACTACACCTTTAATGTTATCATTTAAATTTTCAAATAAATCTTTCCTCAAGGTCATCTTAAAAGTGGCACCTGTGTCTAGGATCTAGTTGTCATGCCATGAAGATAATGAAGTACTATAGACATAAAAAAATATTGAAATTACAATTTGCAACAACATAATGTGCATTCTCAGACGATTTTCCTTTAACTGGAGGTTGTTGGTCTTTCTTTTCATTCATTTGTTCTCTCCTTTCACTGACTTTCTCCCAAGGAATTCTACAATTATTAGTATTGTGACCAATTTTACCACATCTCAAACATCAGAGAAGTGGTTTATCATTAAAATTCCTTTGTTTTCTACCATTTTGATGTTTATCTCCATGATTATTCCCCCCCCTTCCTATATTATTTCTCCCACCATGACCTATATCACTCTTATTATTTCTTAGAGACTCTTCTTGAGGATTTTGTTCTTTTTGTGCTAGACACAAACTCTCACATTTGGATTGAGAAGAGGCTCTTCTATGGGGCACAGTAATAACAATATGGGGGCAATAGGGGCACAACAATATTAATAAGGGGTACAACTACCATAGTAATTGGGTAATCACTAGTATTATAGGGACCGAACATATTCCAAGTAGTGCGAATAACCATGGTAGAGATATTTTATATAGGAAGTAAGTTGTAAATAAAATTTAACACTAATTTATTTCATGATTGATAGCTTTAATCTCAGAAGTCAGTTTCAAAGGATCATTATCTTTCATTTCTAGATTAAACAACTTCAATATTAATTTAGTGATCTCCAATTTTGAATGTGAATCATAAAAATATTTTAACTTTTCTAATGCTTCATATGCTATTTAAATTTGAATAATATGTCTTCTTACTTGTTCTATCGTTGAAGCATAAATCAATGCATAAGACATTTTATCCTTTCTCTTCCAAATCACTAGTTGTGTTTCCTCTTTAGATTGCTCTTGTGAATTACATCATTTTCCTTTACAAATTCCTTCCCACGAATCATTAAAAATAGGCATATTTTTTACTTTCATATACAACTCTTTATAGTTTTCCTTTCTAGAAAGGAAAACACAAGCTAGAGAAACCAATGAATTCATATTTGGGAGCCAAGAAAATAAAATTGAAGTAAAAAAGTTGTTTATATGAATAACTTCGAGTTCAATTTAGTTCAATTGATAAAGCAATGATTTCTAAGAAACCAGTCAATGAAGAACTGATGCTAAAACCAAAAATTGATATTCAATTAACTCCAAACTCAAAAGTAATACCATAGCCACAAAAAAAAAAAAAAAAATTGAAATCCCACAAAACAAAATCTAGCATGTATCATTGATTGTAGTCCATACAGTTCAAATACAATAGAATTACCAATAATATGGCCTTTAAATGATTAAATAATGATTCAGTGAGAGAATCCAACTAACCAAATTCCAAATACTCAATACGTAGTCTCTGGTTAATATTCTAGAATGGATTCTAAAATTTCCTTTATATAATTTGCAGTGGCCCTTTTTTTAACAATTGGAGTTCAAAATCACTTTTGGTGGTGTCATTTTAGCACTTTAATTGAATCAAAATAAAGAGTGGAGATGAAATTTCTTATTCTTTCGATTAATTAAATATGAGCAAGTCTTCAGGGCAGAAGAATGAATGTAGCCATATCATAGATATGGTAGAGAGATCCCTTATATTTAGTATTCTTTAAATCGAGATGACTAATAAAAACTATTGCCTCTTGGAAAGTGAAAACTCTACTTGTCTTGCTTTTTTGTCTTTGTAATTTGAGAATGCCTTGTCCTTTGAATTTTCCTCTGAATCTCTTTTTGACAAATCTTTGTGAAGACTTTGTTGCTAAAGCTTGTCACAACCCTATTTTGGGCAAGGAATTGTTGTACTTCACCAGGAAATCTTGAACGAAAAAAGATGGAAAATGTACTTTCAACTCAAACCATAACTTATAATGGTAAATCATATTTTCCAAATCCACAATCATAAACCAAGTAGTCACTCACCATCAAACCTAGGTGATGCATCATCAAAAAGTGTATTTCATAGTTTCTCTAGACTTTGATACCATTGTAGATAGGTGGGTGAATAAAATCTACTATGGAAAATTGATTGCAATGATTTTCAATACATTCATTTATACAAACATAGGTTAGGTATGAGACAATTATGTCTTATTAACTTATTAACGAAAAATAAAATTAACGACTAATTACTATTTTACAAATATAATCCCAAAGGATTAGTTAACAAAGTATCAGTCTAAGGATGACATGTACATCTTGGTTGTCCCTCTTTTTCGTATTTTCTATTGTTATTCCTATTAATGATGGGATGTGCATACAATAGGATGTGAGTAATGCTAAGTAGTAGTGGGGAGTAGGTGGAAAAATCTACTTAGCAGGTGTGGACAACCCATGGTGATAACGTACATGTTAATGCAATCAGTCATGGAAATAGAAAGAAGGAATTTCTTGGTTCAACAAAATTAAGTGGGAGATCCCATGAGAATTGAACCTTTCTACTTTAGATTGTAGCTTCAAAAATATTTCTCTTCAAGATGAGGTTAGGTATTTAAATTATTCCATCCCCCTAACACTTTTATCCCATTTCAATAAGCTATATGACAACAACTATCAAGCCTCACCTTATTTTATCTTGCATCACTAGGAGAATAATTTCATTACATATGTCATGTTATTGTGTGTTGTAAGGACACAATGTTCCTTCCTTATGAACCCCTTTTGATGAAGTTCTTTCCTTCGAAGCCAAGTTTCATAATAATATTATTATCCACATAAATTGGAATTAAATCCCCCAACCACTTTCTTATTGTTCACTATCAAAGTGAGGGGAAGAGTGAATATTGACAATATATGTATTATGTGCATCTTTTGTACAGGTGGAATGAATAGAACATAAACAGTGGTAGCCAAGACCTCCTTATTAGAATATTTTGATGCAATTTTGATATTGAAAATAGAAAATTTTAAAGCACACTGTTGTGTTGATTTACTTAGACATGCATATGAGTTGCATATGTTGATCAATTGATGGAAACGTAGTCTACTAAGTTTTCATCCAAAATATCACGGTAAAGTAGCCACATAAGCATAATGAATATATCAGGGTCTTTTGGATGATGGCAAATTATCTCTATCACTCTAAATGGTGATGACTAACCACAACTAGAATGATGATGACCATTAAGTATAAATCGACTAGAAATGTGGAGAATTAAGTCCAACATGTATAAACCTAACCAGATTATTGAAAGCTAGTTGATTGTCAACTTCTTAGACTTCATTGTCCTACTAAACCAACTAAGAAAATACTCTGACCACTGGTCAATTAATGTTGGCCCCATTATTGGTGAATTAACAGTCTTGGTTGTTGGCCAAACATATCAACTGATGGTGAAATATATTTATTTCTTTGAGTGTAAATGTTGGTCTTTGTTTATGGTCTAGATCTTTTCTACATAATGACTACCTTCTTAGTCATATGATTCTCTTATCGTTTGGTCATGATTTCAAATAGAGATTTTGCAACGTTTGAGGGATGACAAACTTTTCTACACATATACCTTGAGGGAATACTAGGCAACATCAAATTTTTAAAGAGATTTTGGGAGATGTGTTGGTTTGATCCTCATGTAAATAATTAGTAAACTAAAATATTCGATCAACTTGTTGAATACCTAACTAAACCAGATTGATATATCATAGGAATTTTTCAACATGTTTTTTTCATTATATACTTTTACTTCAGTATATGATCCACATGGTGCATTGTGTTTCTAATAAATTTGTTGAGTTTGTAATTAGTGAAAAAAATGTTATGTACTAGAATATGTAATTCATGAAGGATGTCATGTGACTCGACCTTTCAATCAATTGTTAGAGTCATACGAAAGGGGAGGGTGAAATGTGATCCTTGTTCAAGGAAGGCGATATTCTCTTTCTTTGTAATTGAAATCAATGTCTAGTTGATGAGATTAGCCTCTTATTGATAGTTGTTGATGTCAAGTAAACAACTATTGTAAAAAATCCTATAGTTGGAAAAAAAATTGTGTGTTTAGTTGTTAAAGTTTTCCTTTATGAAAATTAATTGCAGTCTCGAAGAAACATTAAATCATCCAATAGTAAGAAGAAAGAATTCAAGAAATCGTCCTTTATACAACACATTTAATAATACATCAAGAACATTAATTAGTAACCATGAAAAGAAAGATATCAATAAGAAGACTATAAAATTTTACAGAACAATAGAGCATCCATTACAACCAGAAAGAAAATTGACTATGCATCATATATAATTTTGTAGCAACACTATTTGGTCATCAAGGCAACAATATTTTTTTAACAAAGGTACCTGCAATAGATAAAGAATTAAAGAAGAAGAAATTAAATAAGCATAGAACACACAAAGATATGTAGTGAAAAGATAATTACATGAGAATATATTGATTAATCCCCTTGGTATGAAATTTGCAAAATTATTATTTGGGTCGTGATAGTCGAAAAGAGTAGGATGGTTGATGTGTAGACTTTCACTAATTTAATGTACGGAATAAGGACTCCCAAGAGCGATAGCTATATGTTGGACTTCTCCATATAGAGGCAATAAATGACCTGGATTGGAGTAGACCTTCTCAATCATTGTTGGAGTAGAAGTTCATATGGTAGAGAGACCGCAAAGAATGATTAAGAGTTCTTATATGTAATATGTAGCCATCTAATGAGTAGAAGTCATAGTAAACCTTGTGTATATGCATATTCCTATCCAACTAGAGGTTGTTGCAACTGAATTACCTATGTCAATCAATACACATGGTTTGTGGTAAGGATACTTCTACAAGAAGTATAGCTCCATGACATTATTGCATCCTTGCTTGGAATGAACAAGGAATTTAGGATGCGGGTGATGTTGGTAGGGCCTCTTAGGCCTATGTAAATAATCATACATATATGAGTAAATCCATGTAGTAAAACGTAAAAGTTAGATGGATGAGTGATTGGTTGGAGTGAGTACAATTTCTCCAACCACACCTTCTATGTATAAATATGCACGAATACAATTGAAATTTCATTGCAATTCCTTCCTTAAATTATATTATTCTTATGTGTATTTATGTGTGATCTTGTTTGTGCTATTGTTTAGCATGTTCTTGTATGTGCATTACAAGTTCAGCTTAAAATAGGGCATGTTGACTTGCAAATGGAGTAACTAATGAAGGACACTTTCCAAGTGCCATCATGAGTTTTTTTATGCTTGGTGGAGACCTTCTAAGGAGGGTGATGAGGGTATGAATAATTAGGTCTCAAAAAGATACAAATCCATTGAAATTGAAGAGTGGAGATAAAATTCCAAGCACCAATGTAATCCAAGGAGCTTGTGCTGACATAAAAGGTTGAATGATAGCGGAACCTTTGGGGTGAGCAAAGGAAAATTATTAGTTTAGTTGGTTGGGCCTGCATGACTCCTCAGAGGAAACTAAAACCTCTATGGATAAATCTACATAACAACATAAGAAGAGAAGAAACATTATAAAATTAAACATCTTTTCATGTCCCCATTTTTATTTTCCTCTATAGTATAGTGACGATGGGTTTCTACGGTATATGATGACGAGGTTGCAGGAGTAGGATTACATCATTAAGGGTTTTAGGGGAGTTTTTTGGAGCTTTTATGGGATCCAATGGCATTAGCTTCGAATATTCCATCATCTAAACAATTTGCCTTTTGTTTAGTTGCATTCCAACAATTTAAAAAAAACAACTTAATTACTATGATTGACTTAATTAATTATGTTTGGGGTGGCATTCTGGGAGAATGACTCAACGGAACGCCTCAGTGTAATTGCTCATTGGAACCATAGCCAGAATAACCAGAATATGAGATGTTGATAAGTGACTTCTAGCGCCAGAGAAACTACGGTGGATGATTTACCATTTTCCCTTAATTAAAATGACTTTAATTAGTCATTTAATTAAGAGAAAAATAATCCATTGGAGGAAAAATGCCAAAAGTGACTTAAGTAATATCAAATGAGATTTAAAGGTGAATTACAATAGATTCAAGAGAGGAGCTTCTTGAGTAATAATAAATAAAAAAATAAGATGCTTCTAGATGCTTGAATATAACCATCAGATCTATTAAAGAGGAGGAGATCATTTAGGACATCTTGGACTTGAACATTTGTATCTGGTGTGGATTGGAGATCAAATTCTCTACCATAGTAGCCCTAGGATGGAAACCCTTGGGTGGTTCAGTGAGAGAGGGTGACTACCCAACTCTCCCCTTTGTGAATCCATTAAAAATTCATAGGTCCTCTTAACAATGTTGTGATATTTTGGAGGTCCATTGTAGTTTAATTGTAGATGTATTTGAGGGCATAATTTCAGCCATATTCATGTTTCATGTTTGTTGTTTGTGAGATATTTTTCATGTCTTTCTTGTTTATTCTATATTTGGAGATTGTATTTTCCATTTTTCCATTAAAATTATGGTTGAATGCATGCAGATTGTTATCTAATTAACGTCATTATTTTCTAAAGAAATTTGTGGTGAAAATATTAATTTGGGATGCTATGATGGTACCACATTATGAATTTGGCTAGTTGCAGTTTAAAATGAAAGTTGTCTCATTATTCCTAAGGAATAAAGGAGCAAAGTTTGTGGGTTAAATTTCTTAATCTATTTGCTGGAGAATAATTGTTGCAAGTGATTTCACAAAGTGTAAAGAGAACATATTGGATGGAGTAATATTGGTTTGTAGGGCGAAAATGATGATTTAGCTGGGGAAAACTATTTTATTGTGTTGAAACTATTTTGCTGGGACAAAATTATTTTGTTGGGCTGAATTTATATTTCTGGATCGAGATTATTTTTTTGGGAAGAAATTATCTTTCTGGGCCAAAATTATCTTTTCATGCCAAATTTCTCTTGTTGGGTCGAATTATTTTGCAACAATTGAATTTATTGGTGAAGTGGTTCTTCCTCAATATTATTAATAAATTTGTTTGAGTTTGATATTGTGGCATTTTTCAATAAAAAATTGTGATTCATCATTTATCCAATTTTTGCTGGAATTTATTAAAGTTTTAGCAAAATTACTTCTGGATATTTTCAAAAGAAATTTTATTTGTTGAGGCCATATTATTGTTCCATTTATCATAAATTTTAGATCGATCCAATATTTTCTATTGGGGCTAAGTCTATTTGTTGGGCTCAATTTATTTTCCAAAGCCTAATTTATTTGTTGGAGCTAGATTTATCTATTGGGGTGGAGTTTATTTGTTGGGTGAAGTTTATTTGTTAGAACCCAATTTATTTATTGGATCCTAGTTTATTTTGTTGGAGGTTTTGTAGGATATTTATCTCATTTGAGCCAATGATTTTGTAGTGGGTTTGTAGTTCTGAGGAGTTGAAGCATTGTGGTATAAATTTATCTTATCTAGAGCAGTACACAAGACTCGAGAGATAGGGAAATCTGCACTAGTTGGATATTTCCTGTTCAGCTATAATTTTCCCAAGATTTTCTGGGTTTTTCTAGGTTTTGTTAGAGGAGTCCATGGTTAAAATTTTAGATTTTTTCAGGTATTATTAGGGTTGTAAACCAACATTCCTTTACTAGTGTGTTTTATTGGTAAACTGGGTGAATGATACCACTTTGTCGGCTTGATATTGGCTTGGAGTTAAGCCAAACCATTTTTTCCTTTTTATGGCTTTGATATGAGGAGCTCAAGGTTACATTTCCAACATTTCTTAGTAATTTGGAGGGCATAAACTCTAGTTCTTCTTCGACAGAAGCAATAACATTTTCTAGGCAGTGCGTGCAACTTGTTTGGGTCATTTCTAGCACTTGTGCCTACTTCATTTCACGAGGGTTTTTCATGCATGTATTGTGGTATTAAAATAAATTGAGCATTATAATTATCTTAAATATTTGTCCCTTATACCTATTTATGTTACAAGTGCTTCAACTTTATCTGCAAAGGATTTGACAAAAGTATCATTTTTTAACTATTTTTTCTAATTTCTCAAAGGAATATTTTAATATTTGTTGAGTTAGTGAGAGAGTATGGTGAGTCTACATGAGGTGTTCATATTATATTTTAACTTTTATGTAATTGTTGATTATGTCTTGATGTGAGATGGATATGTATTGAGTTAGTTTGCAACGCAATCAAAATTTTATTGTTGTTCCATATAGTGGATAAGGTATACCATCTTGATGTCCTTCCCATCATTATATGAAAAAAGGGATCAAATATTCATCAATTCCCTTAATAAACTAGTGACATCCATCAACAGAACCCTTTCCAAGGGGATACATTCTATGTTACAATAAGAGAATTCATAGGAAGAGTATGAGTTTGGATATACAATCTATTCACTTGCGACAAATTTGAGAGTCGTGGGATTTTCAACAAAAGTCATTTTAAAATTTGAAGAACTTTCTTCACTCCTATCAAGGGTGTATCAATTAGATGGGAAGGGCTTAATTTTGGATCTAAAACCTTCCATGCTTGCCTTATTACAACCCAAGTATTTGGAGCACCCTTCTATAGGAGTTAAACTTCATGTTTCCTCTTGTCTCAATAGTCTCGTGATGTTCACTACACCTATAACTCGTTATGCTACTGACTACGAGTAGAGTCTTCAAGCTGATAGTGGGGACCTTTCAGGATTTGGATAACAGTGAGGGCCCCACCTTTGGGAATAGGCTAGAGATTTTAGAAGTCACGGCCTTGGTTAGATCTTATGACCTCATCTTTAAGATGGAGTGTGACAAATTGATCTTGTAGATGTCTCAATTCTTTTTCAACATTAGGAAACATCATCCTTACACGGTCATAACACACATGCAGTCCATTTTGTGCTCATGTATGGGAGACTATGATGCCATTTCCAAGAGGGTGCAGTCTATATTATTGGCCATTTGGAGGAGAGAAAAATTTGTCTCACCTGTTTCTTATGAACTAGCGAAAAGGTTAGTTATATAAAACATTGCTTTGTTCATCCTTCCTCTATTTATCAATTTATCAAATCCTTCCTCTATCTATCAATTTTTTTGTTTTGAGTAACATAGTAAATTCTACAGGTTATGGACCACTCAACAACTCTTTTCACATGCTTTATATTTCGTTGAGATAGCCTTATTGACAAAATCAAACCACTTACTCCACTATCCTTTTGATATATTCAACTTTAATTAGATTCTATAGGCTCCATTACCTTTTCCGACCATATGCCAAAATGTTCCGGACATAAGCTTCTCCACAATACCAAAATTAGTTGAGTTACGTGAGCAATGTGGAGAAAATCTCATGAAAGATATTGTTTTCACATACGACATAGGATAAATTCGAATGAAGCACTGTAGTCACTCATACAAGCCTATCTCATAGCAATTGGACACTTTTAGTCACTCTCATAACCCATAATCCATGTGATTGGGGTAGAGGATTGTCAAAGTCATCTTTCCTGAGCTCAAAACATGCCCAAACTTCCTACAAATCTTTAAAAGCCTCCGTGGGACCTCTAAAATTCATTGACACTTTACAACACTTCATCAAGTCACCTCCACATCACTATAATAATCATAATTCAAACTAGGTTGACTTGGATGCCAACCAGCAACCATACTACTACCTGGGCCATCAAAATTCTCCACAACAGCTCTACCATTAGCATGCAACTCCAGAACATGTCAAACATCCTCCAACATATGTACAACCATCTCAAGAATTCCCTAACACTTGTATATCCTCTCCAAAGCCAATGTATAACATCATCAATGCCAATGTGTAGCAACATGATCAAGAAGATCATCACATCTCTAAGCTAGTCGAAGATAGTAGGGATGCCAAAGACCTTCTACACATCATCCATAAACAAGCCACCGAGAACCAAACATACAGGTCTTCACCAACTCACTTGAACCCCAAGCTACTAGGTTGATGTCAATTCTAACCAATAACACACATGTAACACTACAACGCACATCAATGCTAACAAAAATTGACATACTTGGTAGGGATGTTGTACCTTCAAATATCGAAGCTTGTGGAAAAAGAGTGTCAGTATTATAATTATCTTTTCTATGTTCACTAAAGTTAGTAGGATAACTACAATATTGAGACCTATTCACATGGTTGGATTTGACTCTAAGAAGAGGAGATGATACATTTTTGAAATATTCTTCCATGAGACTATCAAGGTAGATGTAATTGGAAACTTGGCAACCCAGTTCATCAGTGCATCCTAGATTGTTCTTATCTATAGGAGGAAGGGAAAGAACACAAGGAGAATCCATTGATAGGTTTAAATCTAAGCCACTTTGTGATGAAGGTAATTCTATAACATCATTATCAAAATATTTATTAGATATAACCTCCTTTTCATGAAAATAACGTAGTTGATTTGTGTTAATTGTATCAACAAAAGGAAAGAAAAGAGGTTCAATATGATCATAGATGGGTAAGGAATCCTTCTCACATATAGTATGATCCTCAAAGAAGTGTGTACTAGTTGGGGGCAAGGTTTCAACAAATATATAAAGGATCATTACTAGATGTACTCTCTTCTCCGAAAAGATCAAGGTATAAAAAGTAATGTTCACTAGAATATACCAAATCAGGTTCATTCTTGTGGTTTACATTGTTATGGATGAAACAATAATTTTGGATTGATGTTAAATTCTATGTTGAATAGATGGGAACTAGTATTGAGTTTTCCTTCAAAGAAGAACTAAAACAGTGTGCATTAGCTGAGTCTTGAGGTGTATTTATTCCTCTTAAACCTTCTTGAGCTTGGTCATAATCATTACAAGATATTTCAATTATATCCTTAAAGTCTATAGGTGGACTTAAATTATGATTTTCCGAAATTTGAGGATTTGTAAAGGAAACTGCAAGTGTTTGAAAGTTTGAATTTCTTTTCAAATTAATTCAAGGTATTAATAGGATTGAGAAAAGCATCAAGATTGTCTTGTTTATCCTTATTAGATTTATTATGTTTACAATAATAAGAAAAAATAAATTTGAAACATTGTGAAAAATCCTCTTTTGAAGGACGAGATGAATTCTAAATCAAAGTGAATTAAATCTATCATAAACCCCTTTTATTAACTCAACTTCATACATTGAAATAGTTATTATTCTTAAACATAGATTATCATAATCATAACACTGATTAGCTAAAATAAAAATATTAATGATGTTCCCAAGAATGTACAGATTTATTTGGAAGTGTTTTATACCATTCTCAAATATGTCCTTTAAATGTTAGAGAAAATAACCTTCATATCTCATTGTTGTTAGTGATATTCAAATAATTACATTTAATCATAAATTGTAGAACATGATCTACAATATAAACTCCATTCTCACCATCATAAGTTAGTCTAGTCAAGGACAAGATTGGTTTGTTGAGAAAACCTTTAGTAGGTTCAGGTTAACATGGTCTTTGTTTGTTGTTCTTGAAATGAAATCACTTTGATTATTGAAAAAAACTCCCACGAAACTAAATCAACAATATCAAAGTACTCATATGTATATCTAATACATTTTTTATTTTCTTCTAGGCAATCAGAATAATTTATATCTCTATTCTATCTGCATGCATTATGAACATTAGGAATTGATTGTAATAACAATGTATTTGACACAAATATCGGACAATATGGAATGAAATTCAAAAATACGAAACTTGAGGAAGATGGCCATTATGTAGTAGTTGAATACTCCTTGCCCCATAATACTGTTTTCCCATCATTTTTTTTTATACGAAAAAAATGTTGGAAGCTAATGTCATTAAGTTGTTCAAGGCATTTATCCTCACCATGCAATCCCATAATAAAACTTCGCATGTCAACAATTTTTTCCATCACATAAAAATATAGGCCCTGTCATCTATGATTTATTAATACATTCAGTTAATGATGAAAAGCTCCCAACATCCTTCCTCCTCAATGTGACTAAAAAATAATTAAACATCTATCAATATGGTCATCATTGTGCCCAAAAAGAAGGAAACCAACCTTTACCTTCTGAAAAATTCTCAATTTAACAAGAATTTTTTGATATCCAAAAACAATTTTATTTATGTTTTCCCAACTAGTGTTGTCTAGTTGTAGATAAAAAACTTTAGGAAGATTACCATACCAATAAGAAAGCACATAATGAATTATGGTTATTATCATATTTGCATCATTATGAATATCTGGAGCCGTGAAGAATACCCTTGGAAATATTTTCCCATTGAAGAGCATACAACCGACCAAGTGATACTAAATAAAATTTTCCTCCTATTAATTTTTGGGTGTGTGAACAAAATGTGGTAGAAGTGTTTTCTTCTTGTCCATACCATCAATTGTAAAACCCAAATATTTATTTCGGTTATCATAAAACTTCTTTCGATGCTTCTACAACTTTTTCCTTTCACTTGTTTGTTGTTTATGATGCTCTTGAAGCACTTTGATAATGGAATATACACAACATAAAAAAAAAGTCATTAATAAATACGTTTTCATAGTTGATGACTATACAATTTTAATAATTAATGTTATTAATTCTTACCTCTTTCTACCCCTGCACATTTATCCCTTTTTCATTTAAGAGAAGCACATGTACTGAATATCCCCATCCATGTCTTCTTAGGAATATGGACATTGATGAATTCTTTCTTCCATATTTTCACAAAATATTGATATGTAATAAATCGACCATTTCCTTCAACACCTTCTACATATTCATTGTATAAGTTATAGATTTATCATCTTGAGAAATTGTCTGGAATATGTACTGTTTCTCTATTTGGAATACACTCTCTCTACTTTGAAAATAAGTCTTTCATCCATGACATTGCAGTATTTGATAATGGCCCAAACTGTTGTTTATGATGCACATCTCAATAAAATGTGGGATCCTTTTCCAAATTTTCTTGGATTCTTGATTGACGAATATTACCCATTGAATGAAATATTTTGAAAGCCTTTCTATAGATAAATAAAGACTGAATAGGATAATCATAACTTGGCATGTAGATTACATGCACCCCATAAATATGAATTTTGCATGCTTTTATTCAGTGAAAAATATCTCTTCCTTTTTTCCAATGCAAACTTGAAATACATATGTTTCAAGTAATCCTTTTGACAACATTCACTTGAAATGAGACCATTGGGAGGGGCTGCATGCACCCCTCTCCCGCCCTACCCCCACAGCCAGGTCATTATCTTATTTATTTTTTAGTTTTAAAGGTTATGTTTTAAAAATTATTTATGATTTATAATTATTTATTGTTTTTAGATTTTGTCCCATTTTATTTGTATACTTAAGCTATCCTTTTTGTAATTTACTGATTTACATATGTGTATATTTTTCGCAGAAAAATGGTAGCAAGGAAGTTTTCTGTGAATCTTTCTAGACCAAAGACTGCAAAATTAAAGGTAGATCCTCAAAAAATATTGCGAAATAATCCAAACCTAAGCTAATAGCTAAAGATCAATCAAGTGTCTCAAACTAGAAGAAGATGATTTCTTACCGGAAGAAATCACAATAAATAAAGCATACATCACATATATGGTATGTGAAAGATAGAGAAGGCGAAGAACATCTGCAGATATATCAATATGTTGATATCCCAAATGATGGTGGAATTTATGAGGTGCTAGGAAAAGTACTAGACATCTGTTTGATATAAGACACTTAAGTTGTTTATGTACTTACAAAACCACCCAAGTCACATGACAAGATTAAATATCAGTTATCATTGCTAATGTATGACATGACAAAGGAATCTACAAAGATTTGTAGACAATTCATAAATGAGATTGCAAAAGTTATCGTAAGTATTTCTATTTCTATTTATGTGTTTTGTGTTATTGTAACTGTATCATTACATTTTTATAACTTAGTTTTTATTGACGTATAATATTTTGTTTGACAAAGTTTCATTGAAAATATTTCAATTATGTTGGGAGGTATTTATTTCATAGAACAAGATATTATGAATGTTGTCATCAGTTTCTACTCAATGTCAAAGGAAGATATGGCAAATAAGTAAAAAATAGTAATTCATGATGCCACAAAACTACATCCAAGGGATCAACAAAGAATGCCTCTAGTAAATAAATCTAACAAAGGTAGACATGTTACCTTTAAGGATGAGGAAGTTGAAACTGACGCTAAAGAATATGTTCCCATTACTGAGGATGAGATTAGAAGTGATGTTAAAAAGGAGAAGAACCATAGAAGAACAAAAGTAAAAATTCCCAAGAATGTCTCTATTCTAGTTGATGATGAGAATGTTACTTATCTAGAAGAAAAGAGGAGGAAGAAAATGAAATTTAATGATTCTAAAATAGTCAAAATCAACAGTGAAGATCATACTAAAAATTCAAAAGAAAGCAGGGAAATCATTACACCAGGAGCTGATTTAGAGGATGGCATTATTAAAACATAGCAAACTGTCATTCGACATAACTTGACAAAGACAAACTCAATTAACGATGGTCGTACATTCCAACATAATTTCAGAGAAATCTATAATCCACAAGAAAGACAATTTAAATATCAAATCAGAAAGCCACACCACATGCATGTTCACAACTTGAAGGCATCGATGAGGTACAATCCATATGCTCATGTGGTTGATTATTAACTTCTTGTTGATCTAGTTCAAATTCCCAAAAAGGAAGCATTTTATAAGTCAAAATGCTTTGAATACAATTATTATGTGCTTGGGGGAAACCATTCTGTAGAAGTTCAAAGGTAATTGATGGAGGAATATCCCAATAACCCACATTTTGAAACAATGAAATGTATCATTTATGTTGGTTTACGAGATACAGAAGAAAAAGTATTGGCATGGGGATCATAATACAAATACTGAGTACTGGATGTCTATGAATTTCATTCAAACGGTTAGATTCATTCATAATGAATTTGAAGAAAATGTTGTGGGGATAAGATCATTGTTAGTCTAGAATTTTAGAAGGAATGTTGTATGGAAATAGGCTATGAATCGAGGAAAAAATCAATTCAAAAGGCATAAACTATATTGTGATATATTCATAAGCATTAATAAAGTTTTCCAATTGAAAGTTACAACTAAAGAGATTTGGGAATTCATTAATGAGATTTTTAGCATGTGGGACAACATTGGCATTAAAAACGAGAAGGTCAAAAAGTGTAAACCATTGATATGTAGCAGCAGCAAAATTGTCCTTGAAATGAAGAAGCTTCCAGAAGATATGACTATCACATCTTGGAGAGTATTGCAAGGAGTGAAGGATGAAAAACTTGTCAAAACAATATTATCTTGTGTGAAGTCAGGGGAATTATCATTGGAGGAAATGTGTGAGGAATTTCAAAAGTAAGTTGCTGAATTATTTTTACTTATTTCTAGATTATAATTTTCTTTTAAATATAACATATTGTTCTTGGTACTCTTTGTTATAGATATCATTATATTAATGTTTTTTACTTTATCTATTCAATCACAAAGTTTACCTGAAAATACAAGAACAGATGGTTAAATTGTTGAATGAAGCTAGTTGGGATGATGTTGTACGCATCAACACATATTCAAGTTTTACATCAACACTAATTTTTTTTTATCTTGCATTTAAAAAGGTATTTTTATTTATAAATTCAATTTTATTCATATGTATACTATTTTTATTTTATAACTTATACATATATTAGTTTATTTTATTAAAGATGAGGAAGAATCCAAATGGATCACCAAATAGTTTAAGAAGCTTTATTGAAAAGACTGAGAAAGAAACGTCATAGGAATGTTGAAATTAATCCAACTCTTACTCATTTCATTTGGAATGAGCTTGACACTATTCAATATCAAGTCATACAAGGTGAATGTGAAGACATTGCTAAACTCATACCTAAAAGGGATTATTACCTAGTTATTGCAGATATTCCCCATGGTTTCAATATCCCAAACATTGACTATGATAGCGACCCTAATAATGATCAAGCTCTTAGTAAATAGTTTGCGGGATTTGTAGAAGTCACATAATCACCATTATAGATATTTGTAACATTTCATTCTGACACACAATTGGCAATGATATTAACAAGCTTCAAGTGGGAAACAAACTCAAGGATGCAGCTTACATGGTAAGAAGTTGAAATTTTATGTTTGATTGATGTTAAAAAATTCATTTATGTACAAGTTAATTGAACTTTTACTATTTCATGCTACAGACAAAAGTCAAATCTTCTTAATCATTAAAATCAACCAATTATAAATGATTGTAAGTTCATCCATATTGATAGTTGGAGAAAAGATGATAGCTATAATTCTATGCTTCTTAATCAAGTAGATGGAAAGAGTCATAGCCAAGTACTAGTTTATGATGTTGTTGTGAAAGAAATAACATATGAAGATGAAGAAGCAAAAGGAGAGATAGTTAACATTTATCAAAAAACATAGTCATTGATTAACTATCTTATAGACTTATGTTCATATGAAGGAGATTGGGTTCTGGATTTATTTCCAGTCTCAGACAAGTTTTATTATATGGAATTGAATTTCCATATCTTCTTTCTTAATTTATATGTCATTATACAAATTTACTTCATTATTTCTTTCGTGCTTGATAATTAGGTACAACACTAGCATGTTTTGTTAGGTCCCTATACTACTAGTGTAACCCCTTATTGTTATTAGCACAACCCACTTATTATATTGAGGTACCCATGTAGTGCCCATATTGTTACTATTGTGCCCCATAAAAGCCCACTATTGTTATTATTGTGCTCTTACATTATTATTGTTATGTCAGCTCTTATTATGTTATGACCCCTTAGAATCCTATATATAGAAAGGAGGTCTTTTCATTTGTATCATCCAAGAATTGTTTATTTATGTAATGCAAAGGAGGTTGCCCCCTATAAGAGGCTGAATTCTAAGGCACTGATCTATCTTTTCTATCTTTTCTTCAGCTGGTTTCATAACATTTGGTATCAGAGCTTTGGATTCTAGGGTTTCGCTGCTCCAAATATGTCATCGTGGCATTTTTGCTATAACATTTTTTCTGCGATGTTTTAGAAGCTAAAAAAAACCCATTTGAGAAGCCATTGCGCTCAATATCGGGTCCAAATTTCAGAGATTTTCGCACTATATTGGCGGAGATATGATCTAAGGAAGTTGGTCTTTTTGAAGACTCCTAAATTACATTCCAAATAGGTGACCTGGGGAAATCATCATAACTTTCTTTCTGAGCATCAGATTGAAATTTCATAAGAAGGCATAGAAAGAGGACAGACTGTAGTTTCTTATATATATTTTTTAGAGCCAAAGGTCGAAATAGTGACATGTGGCACTTCATACAAGTTCGCTCTTCTAGAAAGGTCTATAATTAGGGCATCTTGGGAGATTGTGCATAACTCTTTCTTGGAGAATCCAATTTGGATCAGACTGGTGGCATTGGAAAGAGGACGCAGAGGGATACTACAGGTCGCAATTTTAGAACTTAAAGATCTAAAAGTATAGAGTTATAGTTGTTTCAAGATCGAGCTCCTAAAATCAAGAAAAAACAAGATGACGAAGTTTGATGGCAAGGATCCGATAAATTGGATATTTTAGATGGATCAATATTTTGATCTACATGGTGTACCACTATTACAAAAGGTATGTATTGCATCTTCATATTTAGAACTAGATTAATTTTTATGGTATGAAGGGCTTTGTTCTCGTAAAAAACTTATTACGTGGTCAATTTTCATGGAGGAAATGATAGCACATTATGATGATACAAAGAGAAACACCTTCTTTAAAGCAACACCACAACAACTGGAAAGAGTAAAAGGGCTTTGTGACATAGTGGAAAGCCAAATTATGGAAACGAGGAAGCATACCCCTCACGACTATAAAGATGGAAGTGTTGTTTCTCCTGGCCTTGCACAACCTACAATGGTTACACCACAACAATTGGAACAAAAAAGAGAAAAAGGGCTTTGTTACAATTGTGATAGCAAATGCACTAAAGGTCATAAGTGTGCTGAGAAGAAATTATTGTACATAGAATATGAAGAGGAGGAAGAAAATGATCAAGGAACATCAAAAGACAAGGATATATGCGAGGACCCCACCCCAGAGAAAAAAGAAATGAATCAGACCATATCTTGTAAAGCATGGGCAAGTATTACCACTCCTCAAACTCTCAAGAAAGAAGGACATATCAAGAAGAAAAAGTTGCAAGAAGTGAAAGATAACATTGAGAAAGAATAAATGAATCCAACCATATCTTGTAATTCATTGGTCGAAATTACCACTCCTCAAACTATCAAGATAGAAGGACATATCAAGATGAAAAACGTTCAAGAAATGAAAGATCACATCGAGCATCAAGAAATGAATCCAACCATATTTTGTAAAAGATTGGAGGAAATTACCACTCCTCAAACTCTAGAGATAGAAGGACATATCAAGAAGAAAAAGGTTCAAGCAGTGAAAGATCACATCAAGCATCAGCAATAAGTTCTCCAACTTTTAAAAGATAATGCCACTTCGATACAAAATCAAACGAAACAACAGGTAGATGAACATCATAGTGAAAAATGTTTTGATGTAGGTGATTGGATATTTTTACTGCTACATCTCAAGCAAGCTATTTATGAGAAGGAAATGTTAGAAATACTACATGCACTTAAAAAATGGCGACCTTACCGAATGGGAAGACTCTTCAAGGATGAAGATGTGGAAGCATTGTT
>APFE030267194.1:11924-36580 GCA_000404065.3 Pinus taeda | reverse complement strand
GGTTGCCCCCTCGAAGAGGTTGAATTCTAAGGCGTTGATCTATCTTTTCTATCTTTTATTGAGCTGGTTTCATAACATGTTGCCTACAAAATGAAGAAATTGCATTTCCATTGAAAAAGACCAAGTACAATGCAAATTTATTCAGCAAAGAATTAATGCTCTTCAATTTCTTCTAGTTGCAATGCAAGAAATTGAGTTGAGGAAATGCGATTTTAATGAATCACGTGTGGAAAAAAGGTAAAAGAACCTCAACCACCATTAGATGGAATGATTGAAAATGCATACTTTGGGAGATTCACAGACATTAAATATCCATCAAAAGATGAAAATGGGCAAAATGAAGCAAAAAACATTGTGGAAGAAGACAATGGTGAAACTCTAGAGGATGAAGAGTTTGGATTACGTGATATTGTTGATTAAATTTAAATTATGCTTGGAAATCAAACTCATTTTTTGTAACTATTAATTAGTTATATTTGTAATGTTTTGACTTTGACATTTTATGAGAAGAATAAGCACTCAATTAATGTTGTTATATATTGAAATATTTTGTATTATGTCCGATTTTTTCTGCAATTTTTATCAAATCATTATTTTTGAAAAGATTTGATTACATTATTTTTGACATGAAATCATTATATATAAGTTATATATACCATTGTTTTGTTATATTTTTCCTAATAAAAATTGTGATATTTCACATGTCATCTTCCTAGAAGAAAAAAATATCAAAATGTGTAACTTTTTTGTTATAATTATGTGCAAAATGTTTTATTTTATGTCAATTGTCCCAAAAAAACATTGTTTTTAGAGAGAACTATTTCATGTGCAATTGAAAAATTAAGAACGACATATAAATATTAGCATATCAAGACTACAAAAAAAAAAAATCTTAAAAGAAAAAACTTTCAGAACTGTTATAATTTAGAAAATAATATTCACATAAAAAGACGTGATGCAGAATCAACACTTTTTAAAATTAACGTGAAAATCAATAACATTGTAAAAACTAATGTGCATAATATGTTATGCATCACCGAATTTCAAAATCAGTTGATTTTTTTGCTACCTCAAGAAAACTGATAGTCTTATATATTGTGGAAGTTTTTGAAAATCAATAATACTAAAAGATATTGAAGCTAATCTAAATATTACTAAATCTATCTAACTATCTATAAGCCGAGACATCATTTTCATGTATTTGGGTAGTAAAGGATAAGTGAAGTTATTTCTAATATAGATTAAAAAAGAGCCTACAATTGAAACTGAACTATGAGCAATGAAGATATTATCAATTAGTCGAAAACACTTCTCAAATCAAAGCATCCAAAATACATGTTTAGGATACATATCAAAACTAAATATGTGCATGAAATAAAGAAGAGAAATGATAATCCAAAGATGTAGATATATCAAACAACTATTATAAACACATTCTACAAGTTAATGTAAGTTGATCAAAAAGTGGAAGAATATTAATAAACCTGCAACATCCACGGACACATATTAGCGAAAACATATATATATGAAAACATATGTATATGAAGAAGCAAGAGAAATGAACAAGATGCCGTGTTACTTCCGACAGTAATTCATTTAGAAATTACAATCAAGAATGAAAAATGAGTGTTTGCAAGTAGTTGTCAAAAGCTATCCGTCATCCACTAGATTCACATTCATAAGCTAATCATATTCTTGCACACAGTGTTACAAACCAACACAACTTAATTGATAGCAATCAGTAAATATTAATTTCCGTCAAAGCATGAATCAAATGAAATCTATTTATAAAATAAAGAGAAAATATACCAACAATAGAGCTCAGATAAATCACTCCTTATGCATCGAGATCGATCTCTGGTCCAAACAATAGCAGAGAAAAGCATAGAACAATAGTGCTACTAAGTCTCTCTTCCAAAACATTTTGAACCCCTCGTACTGAGCGAGGACCATGTTTTACCAGTTGCCAAAGTTCGGTCTCTGTAGGAGGTTTCAATAGAAAAAATACCAAATGATTTTTGAAAAGCGTAGAAGGTGTCACCTAACGAAATTGGGCATATTCGACCCTTCCCAAACAAATTTAGTATTGTTCTATTAACTAATCCTACGAATGACCAATCATAGTGCCAGGTTGTTGGGAAAATTTGAGAATCTCCTTTATTTTGAAAGGCAGGTGAACATAAATTCATTTGTAAATGCTTTGTGAACCATTCCAGTATATACTTGACGCTGTGATAAAACAAAAAGTATTGCAGATGCAAAGACCATAGCCAGTTTCCCTTCCACGAAATACCTACCACCAAAGAAAAATGAGAAAGGATATTAGTTTAGAGTCAACGAATTTATGATACCCAAACATTATCTACAACGATTATATATTCAAGTTTCAGATTTGAGTGAAGTTTTTAATGTTAACGCCATCCTTTGTTATGGATAATTGGACTGAGAGATCGACGTTCTCAGTGAGAAAATGGTGCCAATTTCTTTTTATTTATTTTGTAAGTGGTTGGGTCGAGATTATTATAATTTATTTCGTTGACATAACAGAACGAAAGCCCAAACTGCTACAAGCTTGATATTTTGTTGCGGATCCATTTCATTTTTTACGGAGGCAACCAGCAAATGATTCTGAATTTACCACACACATTTGAGACCTCCTGCAAAACCACTCATTAAACTTGGATGATTGTGATGTATTGCTAGGATGTGCCGGTAATAAGAAAATATTTTTTTTTATGTTTTGATGATTCGCATTACATCACATGCGTTATACGAATGTGATTCCGGTTATTTACATGTGGTGAGAGTTGGAAGTGCATTTGAGGAATATGGAAAGGGAGGGGTCCCTAATATTCTGTTGGTAAGTGGTTCAGTGTTAAGGATTTGGTCTACTGAAATAACATAGTAAATATATGTATATATATTATACACATATGATATATATTATATGTTATATTATTAAAATATAAAGATATATGTATGTAAAATATATACATTAATTTAAAATAAAAGAAACAAAGAAAGAAAATGTAATTATTTTAAGTTTAATATAATTACTGATTATATTTGTTTTTTAATTATTTACATGCTGTTTTTTTAATGCAATGTAGGTTTGTGTAAAGCTATATTGAGGAGACACCAACAAATAAAATCAAGAGCAAAATATGAGGGGAAGTGGCAACTAAAGGTTCCACATCACCCTCGTTTGATTATCAGGAGGGTATCGTTATGAATGCAAAATATTGACGTTTCAAAAAAGTTTTGAGAGGGTAAAAAATAAAAAATAATAAAAAAACCTAATGTAAGTAAAGAATAATATTAACTGAATTCAAGGAAGGGTCCCCATATATATTTTTTAGAAAATAGAGAGGGTTGTGGCCACAATAGTCCCATAATGAGCAAACAATGTTGGCCCACTCTCTCGAGTCATTTCCTTTTTTGTGTGATTCTTTTCCTTCATAAGTGGTTATCTTTTGGAGAAAACTTAAGTTTACATCTAAATATGGTCAAGGTTTCTTTAACTAAATCTAGATATGAAGCCTTTTCCTTCTTACACTTCTAATGTTTCCTCAAGCTAGAATAAGCTCAAAGGAGATGTTCCGTGAGATGCATACCTGTGCCTTACGTTCATTGTTTCTTATAGATTTCATTGATGTTATTGGTGTAAATGATGAGGTTGCCTTTGATGAGCCTTAAGCCTTAAATGTTTTTTCTTCCTTTGATGATCTATTGGAGGTTCTGATTTTGCTACTACTACTTCTGGATACCTTCTAGAATATTTTTAGTGATACTACTATTGCTCCTAGTGACTCTAGTTCGAGTGGTTGAAATGTTGTTGATGTAGGTGGTTCAATTTTTTTGTTTTAGTTCACTAAAAATCTTATAGCAACCAACAGGAGATTGTATAGCTTCTCAGGCCTTAATTTCTTTCTATTCTTACACATAATGCAGACTTGGGCTTGTAGGGCTTCTGAACACTGCTACAAGACTGTGTGTTTCTTGTAGCAGCCACATAATCTCCTCATAATAACATTTTTAATTGTTGGAGCTTTCACAAAAAAATTCATAATTCAGAACGAATCTATCTCTAGTGATGGAGATGTGTTTTTCACTTAGGACATGTGGGAAAGAGTGGAAAAGTTGGATTGTTGTGATTGAACAGTGTGATAGTGAAGGGAAAACTGAAAGGTGGTAGGTGGTGATGGGATGTATGATGTTAGGGGCCCCTAGGTTTGTTATTATTTCTTGCGGGTGAAGAAAACCTCAGCCATACACTCTTTCTATTTGTTTTTTGGTATCATGTAGCAATATAGGACCTTCTTGTAGCATCTTGGGACAATGAAGAAAATAAATGAAAAAGACTTGGGGATAATGGATGATGCTTAGAAATGGCGTCCAAATGAGTGAAAAGAATGTGGAAAAGATTCCTAATTTCTCTGAAGGTTAGTGCTATTAACTACAGGCTGGTTTGTATATCTTGTTGTTGGATTTTTCTTCTACCTACATAGTTGTCAGAATAGACAAAACAAAGAAGAATGTTTTTTGTTTTCATCTTTTACTTCCTTTTTTTTATCCTTTTCTTGTTTCTTTATTCTGAGGCCCACTGGATGCCTCATAGAGGTTTTCATCCTTAGTGGATCTACCCCAAGTTCCTCAAGGGAGGTTTTCACTAGGGGATATTTTATGTTTTTATTTATTTTCTTCCTCTGGGTCACTAGTTGTGTCATAGAGGTTTTCAACCAATGATTCTACCTCATGTGCCTTAAGGGAGGTTTTCAAAAAGGCTTTTTTCCTCTTTTTTTCTTCATTTTTATATTTCCTCTTTTATTTTTTATTTTTTCTTTGTTTTCTTTTTTATCGGAGACTAGATGGATAGGGAGCTATGGTGCTCTTAATAACATTCAATTATTTTCTTTTTTAATTAGAAAACTCAACTCTTTAGAGGGGTTTCCTGCAGAACATGAATATGTAGCCATTCACTAGAAGTGGGATTTGTTCTTCATCAATTGCCCTGATTTGGATTCAGTGATTGTCATGGAGTTTATCCACTAGATAAGGTCCCAACCATCTGGTAATGAGTTTTCCTTTGAAATATTTGAAATTAGAATGATACAAGAAGGTCGAACCACCTTCTTGGAAGGTTCTAGCCTTAATGCACTTATCCAAACTTTACTTTGCATCTAAACTACTGCAATGTGCATTAGACCTTGTAGCTTGGGTTCATTAAGGGCATTTAGTTGTTGCAGTCTCTCTTCTTGAGATTTTATGATGTCCATGTCAAGTTGTGCTACCATTCTTAGTATATTGTACTCAATTTCAATGGATATTAGGGCCTTATTTCCATAGACCAAATCAAAGGGGGTGAACCAAGTGGTGGTCTTTCAAGTAGTGTTGTAGGCTGAAGTGTCCTCAATAATCCTTTCTTACCAATATTACTTATTGTTTCTAACTAACTTAGTCATAGTTCCTTCTAGCACTCTATTAGTCATCTCCACTTGCCCATTTTCTTAAGGGTGATATAGGGTAGATTTTTTTGCTAGATATGATCTTCCCTCATGATCCCCTCTACCATATTGGAAGTGAACTGATAAACTTGGTGTATCAGTAGCTCCCTTGGGAAACCAAATTTCTAAAATATGTTTTCCTTTAGAAATTGACCTACTCTTTCTTCTGTTGTTGCCTTAATTTCTTCACCTCGACCCACTTGGTCAAATAGTCTATGCATACAATGATGTACCTCCTTTTCCCAAAGTAGGTTCAATTGGGCCAATGTAGTCCAAGCCCTACTGCTCAAATGGATCAAAAGTCACTTGCAATTGTAAATTCATCTCATAGACCCTCCAAGTAGGTTTACCCATCATTTGACATTCATCACATTGTGTAGTGTATCTCTTGGAATCTCGATGAAGGGTAGGTCAGTAGTATCCTACTTGAAGAATATTGTAGGTTGTCCTCGAACTATCAAAATTTCCCCCACATAGTCCATCATGATAGGTTGGGAGGATCTCATAGACCTCATCTTCCCTTACACATATCTTTTGTATTTGATCAAGACCCAAGCTGAGTAAGTTGTCGCCAATCCAATTATAAGCAACACTTTTTTGTGACAATCTTAATCTTGTCCTTTGAAGACAAATGAGCAAGAAAATGGTCAGCAATAAATAAATAAAATCTATATCAGAAAATTATGGAGAGAATAGTGATATGGAAAAGAGGTTCTCATTAGGTATTTGGTCATCCACCATCTCTTCATTCATTGCAGACAAGGTTAGCATAGACAAGGAATCTGCAACAACATTTTATTGCCATAGTTTATCAAAAATGATTAGATCAAATTGTTGTAGTAGCAATAACCATCTAATGATTTGAGAATTTACATCAAGGTTATTCATCAAGTACTTAATTTATGCATGGTCAATATGCACAAAAAACTAATATCTATTAAAGTAATGCCTAAACATATTCAAAGAATGCACAATAGATAAGAGCTCTTTTTTAGTAACTATGTAATTAAGCTCAGCCTTGAAGAATTTTTTGCTAATGAAATAGATGGGATAAGGAAATTTACCTTCAATTTGTCCCAATTGTACCCCACCTTCTTTTTATGATGCATCTTTGTGGATGTGGAATGGAAAGGCCCAATTTGGGCCCCTAGGGACTTGCATAGTTGTCAATTTGTCTTTTGTTTCCTCAAATTCCTTTTGCCAAAGGTATATCCAACTGAATTATGAATATTTAATTACTAGAAATAATAACGGTGAAGCAATTTTGTTGAAATCCTTAATAAATTTTCTATAGTACCTAGAAAGTCCTTAAAAGCTTCTGAAATATTTCTATTTTTGAGGAACAATAACCTTTCTAATGATACCTATTTTATTGAAATCAACTTGAATTCCTCCTTTAGGGAGGAGGTTCTCTAAAAAAATTCATTCATTCATAAACAATTGGCACTTTTGAAGGCTCAAGGATAAATTAATTTCTATGCATCTTGGCGAATTATTGCACATGATGGATAGAGCTTCTTTGAACGTATCTCCATAAGGTGTCAAATCATCCATGTAAATCTCTACTGAGTCATGTATAAGGTTAGAAACAATATTGAATACCTACCTCTAGAAAGTGGGAGGAGCATTACATAGGACAAATATAAGGACCCCGTAGGAAAAGGTCCGCCGTGGGTAGGTGAAAGTAGTGTTGTCCTAGTATTTAAGACTAATTTGGATCTAATTATACCCAATCAACCCATCTAGATATGGACAAAAATTTGTCCATACAAGAACATTGAAAACATGGTCAATGAAAAGAAAGGGAAAATGATATTTCTTGGTGGCTTTATTAAGTTCTCAATAATGAATTCAAACTCTCAATTTTTAATTATTCTTAGGAAGAATTACTAAAAGTGATACCCACTCACTATGTGAAATTGGATACATAAAACCTGCATCTAATAATTTCTACAATTCCTCTTTTGCAATGTTCTTTAGTGTATGGATCATTCTTCTCTGAGCTTGGTGAATATGTTTATGGTATTCCTTAATGTATATATGATGAGTACATATGGAGGGGTGAACTCCCTTTATCTCCTTGTAATCCCTTGAAAATGCATCAATATTATACCTCAAGGGAGGAAGTAGTTTTTCGTCCTAATCAGCTGAAAGAAAGGTGCTAATTTTCAAGGTTTTAGAGGGATTGATTTCGCATGATTTTTACATTAATTTATTAAAAAATATGAGTGATTAAGTTTTACCATGATCTATTATGACAGTTGGCAGGTTTTCCTAAATATTTTTCTTTCAAACCATCAATGTTCATGGTAGCAGGATATTTATTTCGTAGAAATTTGTTAATCTAATTGTCTTCATCCAATTATCTATTACTAATAGTGGTTTATAATGTACATATGGGGTAAGTCATGAATGATAAATTTATTCTTGTTCTCCCTATTCTACCCACACATGAAAATTACTCAATAAGGGTTTGAGTAGGGTGATATAGTACAATTTGTCCTTAACTATCCATTTTTTATTGTCATACTTCCAACCCTATAATTGATGTACACATCAACAATGGCCACCCAAACTATTCCTATAATAACAAGATAGCTATTAAAATTTTTTTTGGCCTTAAGAACAAGGAAAGAGTAGGGTACTCCCATGAATTAATCGAAACCATGACATCCTCAATGATGCCCTATGGCGGTATTGTGGCACAATTAGCAAGTTGCAGCACTATGATGGTTTTCCTTAGGGATCCTTGGAGATTAAGCCTGAGCATAGTATCCTTGGTCATTTCTTTGATTTCAGCCCCTAATACAATGATGGTTTTTGCGATTACAATTTTTTTAATGTTCACATTTACTATCGAGATGGTAGGATCCAAATATTTTAGGATGATGACCTCCCCAACGATGAGATTAGATAGTTTCCCTATGACATTTATACTAGGGGCATATTACAAATATTCACTTTTCCTTTTCCTTCCTACCCTCTTAATACATTCCTCTTCAATGAATCTATTGTATATAGGAACATCCTTGATGGCTTGTAGGAGGGGAATTTTGACACATATATTTTTCAGTTCTCCCAATAGTTCAACTTCTTCTTGGGTGTGTGTTTTAGCATGGGTAAACCTTTTAGGATAGAGAGGTTTGTTTGCTTGAGTAATTTCTTCCTACTCTTCTTAAATTTTTTATTTTGGAGAAAGAGGGTGAGAACTAGGAAGTATCTTCCTAAACTTGAGGTTGATTTATTGGATTTTAATAGCATAGGTAGGATAAGATGTCTCTCCACTATAGACTAGTTGGGCTTGCTTATTGTTGGGATTTGGATTTGGTTGAGTAGGAATTTGTGGTTATTTTAGAGGATTGTTTTGGGTTGGTTGCGATTGAGGAGAAGGAGTAATTAGGGTAGGTAGTTGGGCTACGTGAGGCCTTCACCCTAATGATGGATTACCTCATTGAGGAGGTTGGTGTTGGTATGGATGAAAACATGAAGGATAGGACCATGGAGTAGGCATAAAGCAAGGTGAGGAGCTAGATGGATACCATGGTTGAAATGGTGTGTTATAAATTATATTGAAAGAGGAGGGTTAATTCATACCTTTTTTATATGGTCTAGGGCCTTGTGGCATTTTTTGGTTGACAAAACAAAGCTATGCATAACTCTTTTTTCTCTTTGGTATGCCACTTTCAATCCTGAAAGAGATGGATATTTTTCAATGCAATGGTTCTATTCACACTCAAAACATACTTCTATAGCATTTAATGGGCATTGATTTCTAGGATTCCTCTTAGTGCATCTATGGAAAAATATGTTTAATTCCCTTTATGCCTCCTCTTGTTTTTTCCCAATTTATAATGTTTCCATCTATAGTGAAAATGTGTGTAATATTGCACTTTTAAAATCTTCTAGCATACCTCCTATTTCATTCATAATGACTAAAGTACAATTTCATGAAGGATTTACCAAACCTTGGTTGGATATACCTCCTTTTCTAGCAGCTCTAGAATGGATTTTGAACATTGTTTTGATATCTTCATAGTTGAGCTAATAAACGTGTCCATTAGCCAACATGTTGAGGGTCTTTTCTTCTTTGACCCCCGAGAGCAAGACTAGTTTCAATGAATTTAGATTAAGAGTGCAATTGTGTGCCCTCGTGTAGCTCAGTTGAAATATTTCCTCATATGCTTGTAGTGATGCATCTAGCCCTTGGGTCATTTTGAAGATATCAACCCTTATACCTCTTTCTTTACAATAATCCCTATATTTGGTGTTAAATTATTGATACTTCTATCCCCATGGAGTGATGTTTCCTCCTTCTAATCTCATGAACTATCATAAAGTTGCATCCTTGAGGGTAGAAGGAAAAAAATTGAGCTTTTTCTCATCTAATGTATAATCATATGTCCTCCAAACTACAACAAATTCAAAAATCAAGGTGTCAGGGTCCTCAAAAGCCATTCCATGGAAATGTAGAAAAGTAATGGGGCTAATTTTTTCATTTTCGCTCTCCCATTTTCCTCCCTAGTAGAAAATAATTTAGGATACCTATTTCTAACCATAGTATGAGAGGGTGATGGAGGTTATTCTCCCCTTACAAGAAATATTATAAATCCTCACTCGCTCACAAAAAAATGCCTCTATATCGTCTATAGATAGAGTGGCAGGCTCATGGTCAGGAAGTGAAGGTTGGTTGTTTGTAGGAGTGGGTATTTTAGGTAGATAATTTTCGTCAATTATCCCTACCTCTATAAGGCATGAAATAATATTTTTTTTTGCTTAATATAGAAATGTTCATCCATTTTTTTTTCTTTTTTTGAAGGAAATGAATAGAATTGGAATGACTAAAGAGGAAATTAATACCTACTTTTATAACTCCTTGATAAGGACACCAAAAAGTGATGGCCCTTGGTATTACAACAATAATTTTGAAACTCCTAAGGGTCTCAACATTAATTATCAATTTGGTGTTGATACAAACTTAAGAGGGGTCAACAATTTGTATGTAGCAAAAAAAGAATTATCCTTTCGTTGACATGACGCAATTGAGGAGAAGCTAAAATGTACAAATGCCACTTTTCTTATTTAGGCTATATGAAATTCTTAGAAGAACAAGAAAGAACAAATAGACCTAGTCTAACTTGTAAGAAAGTGAACAACACAAGGTAACCCTATTCTATTTGCAAAAGGTAAATGATAGAAGGTACCCTTACTCTATTTGCAGAAAAGTAAATGACAGGAAATAAACCTATGCTAACTACAAAAAAAGTAAATGACGGGAAATAAGCCTATGTTGACTGCAAAAATGAAAACAAATCATTTCAAGAATGTTGGAGCAATATCAAGTATATTATATGATGCATGATAAATCAACTTATAGCTAAAATAACACATTCAAATAGTAAATCCTAATTAGAGAAAGGAAGGGACTTTTTGATACAACTAGTAGGTTAAAGTTTCTAAGGGGTGTATGAACTTCTAAACTCCATCTCTAGCATATGATGTTCTTTGTAATGTTCTAAGAAATGATAAACAAAGTTAGAGTGCAAATCTAGAGGTGTTCTCATGCAATATGTGTACTACAACAAGTTTCCCCTACTTTGCTACAAGAAAGATCCAAGAGTAGTTTTATGCATTCTATATGTGGTATGATGGGTGGAGAAGGTGAAGGAGGGTTTTATAAGGGTAAAGGAGTATTTCCCAAGCTTTGGCCCCGTTGATGGTTCAATTCAAGTATTAGACAAGCAGATCTAGGGTTTCTTGTAACTCATCTGGACAAAAATCAATGTACCGATATATTACATAAATGGGTAACAATGAGTCAAAATATGATGATTTAAGTGACCCAGGTGCACCAAAAATAATACTAACTATACCTATTAAGCACTACTGTCTAACTATAATAAAAATGCATGATTGATTGGTAAAACGAAAGTGCATGAATGATTGATAAACTACTAACTACAGAAAATAAAACAACAGAAAGGAGGAGTTGAAATTTAAATGAAGAGTATCACTAAATGAAAGGAACTATTTCTAAATTCATTACAGAAAGATACATAAACAAACTTAGAGCGAATCTTATTCACTAAACCTACAAAGAAAATATTTTTCAGAGATGAGATTTGCATAAAGTTTGCACGACTAAACTAAATGCATGCAAAGTAGAGATAAAAGAAGGTGGCCTGAGAACCTAGGTTTGGACCTAACCCAATCATACTCAGGATCCTTAAAGGAAAATCATACTAGAAACAAAAGAGTGCTTTCATTAATAAACAAATGTGCTCATATATTAAACATGACATAACTAAAATAACATGCAATAAATCCTTTCTCTACTGTTGACTATCTTCTTCAAAAGTTTCAAATCGATAATGGGCTACTAAGGCCCCTTATTTATACAAAAAATGGGAGTGTAGCATCCTTGAAGAGAGGAATACTTCCCTTCAAAAATCCTAGAAAGTAGTATATGGTTCCCTAATGACTTCGTATCTTTAGGGAGGCAATAATATCCTTGAGCCAACTAATTTTTTATTATCCTTCAACATTGAACAAGCCCCATATTCTTGCTAGAATCCTATGTGATTTGCATCAAATATCCTCATTAGCCTGCACAATAAATGCATTAGGCACATAAGATATGGAAATCATCTCTTAACCCTCCTAATAAGATATTAAAGTTAAAAAATAAATTATTAAGTGTAGAAGGAAAGGTTAAATGTGCCTAAGGCTATCTACATGGGCCTTAAGTTGTTCCTATTTGGAGTCCCATGATGAAAATTGGAGAAAATCTATCAATGAGGAATTAAATCATATTGAAAAAAAATGGACTTGAGAATTGGCTCGAAGGCCATTAAATAAAAATGTCATTGGCACAAAATGGGTCTTTAGGAATAAGTCAAATGAGAATTAACAAGTTGTGATAAACAAGGTCAAATTAGTATGTAAAGGCTATGCTTAGATTGGATGAATTGATTTTGATTAAACTTTTGTTCTTGTAGCAAGATTAGAGGAAATTTGAGCGTTTCTAGAATTTTCCTCTCGTAAAAAATTTAAACTATATTATATGGATGAAAAATCAGACTTCTTAAATGGCGAGCTTGAATAAGAGGTTTGCATTAAACAATTTGAAGGTTTTCATCTATCAGAAAAATCTTGACGAAGTGTATAGGCTAAAAAAGGCATTGTGTGAACATAAACAAGCACCAAAACATGGTATTTTAGTTTACACAAACACTTTCAACAAGAAATATTTAAAAGAGGAACAACTGACCATAAGTTATATTTTAATTACTATTTTCTGTTTTCATAAGATCATTTTTGGTAGTGATATAGATTTACTTAGCCAAAAAATTATAGAAAATATGCAATCTAAATTTGAGATGTCCATGATTGTAGAACTCTCATTCCCTTAGATTGCAGATTAATTAACCATACAAAGGTATATTCATTTCCCAAGATAAGTATCTCAAAGAAATTTCAAATAGGTTTGGGATGGAAGAGTTTTCTCTTGTCATTACTCCCATGGTCATTGGATGTAAGCTCATAAAAAATGAGTCACCAAAGGTAAATAAAAGAATGTACAAATCAATAATTGGAAGCCTTTTGTACATAATGCCTCATAGATAGACATTTTGTGAGATATTTTTGTAGTTGCATGGTCTCAATCAACCACCAAATAAGTTCATCTCTTGGATGCCAAGATGATTTTCATATATTTAAGAGTGACAATGGATTATGGTCTATGGTATCCAAAGAGTCAAAAAAATTAATTAATTGTATACATAAACTTTGATTAAGTTGGAAGTGTAGATGATAGAAAAATAATAATTCATGGTCCTTTCTTTCTAGGAAATTTCTCACTAACTTGGTTAAGAAAAAAATAATAGTCTATCTCCCTTTCAATTGATGAAGTCGATTATGTAGTAGTTGCAACAAGTTGCACTGAATTTTTTTGGATGAAACAAAAATTACAAGACATGAAATTAACTTATGATGAACCCATTCCAGTCATCTATGATAACACAAGTGTTATTACTATATCCAACAACCATGTTCTTCATTTAAAAAGAAAGAATATCCCCATAAAGTACCATTTTCTTTGAGAATGGGGGGTTGATTAGATCGTGAATTTGGAGTATCTCAACCAAGGAAAGGGTTGTTGATATAATCACCAAGCTTCTTACCCAAGAACCTTTCGATTACTCAAGACATGAGTTGGGAGTGATGTCTCACTCTTCTCTTCATTAACTTTGATCACAAGCAAATAGGAAATTTGTCCAAATATGTAAAAGGATTAATGTAATGATTAAATCTAAGAAAAGATACCAAAATTTTCCTATTGATCACAAATAGTAGTGACATGTATAGGATGATGCATGGCTCTTCATGATCATGAAACATAGGAGGTGGATTTGGCCATTTTGGGTGGCTAAGTGGCCCTTTATTGAGTGTCATGTGGAAGTGATGTGGCGCAATCAGTGGAAGCACATATGGAAAGTACATGCCAGCAGAGGGCACATGGCAATGTCTAATTGGTTGTACAAGGTGACACATGGCACTCTATGATCATGACACATGGAAGGTGGATTTCTCCTTTTGGTTGACCAAGCGAACCTTTCCTCAATGACACATGGCAGCGATGTGGTAGTACATGTGGAAAGTACATGTCAGTAGAGGACATGTGGTAGGATTTAATTTGTTGTATAGGATGATGTCGATGACACATCACAAGTGGCATGAATGGAACAAGGAAGGTGACATGGATGACATGTGGCACGTGTTTATTGGTACACATGAACATGAGGTATCAAGAGAGGACACATGGTGGATGCCAATTGGTGCATTTGGACTTAACATGGAAGCTCTAGATGCCTTGTGTTATTCACTAGGGACTCGTTTTACAAGCTTTTTCAATGTTAATTAATTTTTGAAAAGGAATTGGATCGACATCCATCAGTTATCATCCACTACTTGGATAGAATAAGTGTGCATTGAATGAAGAATGGTCCAATAGTGAGAAATAGAAAAATTTTAGAAGATGAAAAATTTCCTGGGATTTACAATTTTTCCAATCAAACCATCGGCTGGAAACTCATGCATGTATACAGGCTAGGGATGTTGAAATTCTATTAGATGATAGAATTTATTGTTATGGTAATTACTTGTGACTGGTATGTATTATTTTATTAGCTTTTACATGTTTATTTACATCATCAATCAATTACACATTAGAAAAACATAGATAACATAACGCATAGAAGGTGAGAGACACCAAAAAGTAGGTTGCAAGCCAAGGAAAAACCACACAAGGGGTAAAACCAAAAAGTCCTTCTCTTATAGAATAAGATCAAAATGAGATATCCAAGACCAACACCAAGACCCAAAACTACCAGCAAAATTGGAAATCCAAAAAACCTCCATGTCACCTCCAATGCCAAGTCAAACATGATCAAGTTGTCCCAAATATGGTCAACTCTTGAAATTTTGGCCCTGTAATTTGAGCCTCTAAACTTTAGGCTCCTAAAATTTTGATCTTGTAATGGTCACTAAAAAAATTGTTTCTTATCCTTCTTCTTTGTCCTACAATTAGTATCCTTATTCTTTGTCCTTTTCTCCACTAATTAGGTGCAGGATATATGTATGATTATGATAAGTGAGTGTCCTTCAAAGTGATGGAAATTTCATCTATATATATCTATCCAAGAGGTTGAATAGGTGGCTCTTAGAGGCCTAGACTGACTTGTTACAAAGGAGGGTTGACCTGACAGCGTTGTTGGACTTTGACTCAATATAAAAATTCTTTTTCTTTTCTTACAAAAACTCCAAATGAGACTTGACTCAAATAAATTTTATTTGACTCGAAATAATTTCTTTTTTACTCTCTTTGACACTTATAAGAATGAAGAACATGCTTTGACCCAAAATAAAATAATAATAATAAATATGTCAATCGTAAAAATTACATTTATTATATTATGAAGACTGACACTAGTTACATTATTCAACACTCCCTCTTAACTAGGGAGGTATTCCTAATGACACAACAATATTATCTGAAGTTGAAATATTAATATATAAAAGGATTGATATATTTGATAAGCATCGATGATGATTACATCATTATAACTAGCATTGTCTAAATAGAAAGGCCTTGACTAAAACACTGTATCTCTCCACTATATCAGAGCACAATGTTGGGAAGAATAAATTTGGACACCACAACCTCTGAGGAACATACCTCACTTGGGTGTTCTCCATATATGTGACCATGGGAATATCTCCTAATCCATTTTCACAATGTTTCACACCAGGAAATTTCAGTCCTCAAGACTATTCTTATCTTGGATAAATTTACTTGACTTATGATAATTAGTATTCGTCAAAGTAAAAATCCTCAAATAATATTGGTCCCATATCCTCATTGAATCTACCATTCTTCTTATTAATGTCTTTACTCATCTTACGAATATTGGTTGTAGCCATAGTACATGACGCATCGATAATATAGTGTCCGCTCGTATTCCCTCTCAATCAGGGAGGAGATATCCACATGTCTAAGCTTGTCACAAAAATACTCATCCTTTTCACAGAAAGGAACATTATCAATACATCAGATATCTACTTAATCAATGGAGGCATATTGTTGCTTAATGACTTCATCTTGCATCATGTTACAAATCATAAAGAACTTTGACCTTCCTAGTTCTCTAACAATCTTCATATAGCCTTGATTAATATCATAATCAAACACCTTCAAGTGTTGAAATCTTCTTTCTTTGTATTGAAATTAAATTTTCCTTCAATCTCTTCCAAGAAATCATATCAGATCCCAATCATCAATATTATATCTATCAGCATCAAGTCAATTAGTGTGTTCTAGAATCAAATATATATTAGGGAACCAGACAACTTTAAGTAGTATTGTATCCATCTAAAATATTATAGCTCCCTCCTTCCATCTGAGATAAGTGAAGTTCTTCCCTTTTTATGTTTCCATCTAATTGAATTCTTAGATGCATACTTCAAACTTCTTCCTTCTTATTAATCTTCATTATTTTCCATGTTCTTCCAATTCTTTCATATGCGAGTAAAGTTTAGATAGTTCTTGCCTTGACTTGCAATCTTTATTAGAAGACTATGAAAGAAAAAATATAGGAAAAGTACAAATATGATAGCAATAATAGTAATCAAGGAGATGTAGAATACTTACTTTTTTGAAGAAAGAAAGATCCCTCTTATTCTTGGACACGTTCACCAACCTTTTCCTCAAATGATGTCATTCATGTTATAATAAAGAGCTAGGTTTTATTTTTACAATGAAAATGACTAGTTATTGTTTTATTCCTAATGTTTTCTAACTCAAATTTTTACTAGGGTTTACGAACCCTTGTTTCTTGAAAGTCCTCAATATCTTCAATTTTAGGAAATGCAAATTCTACATGCTTGTTGTTGAGTTAGTTACAAAACCCTAGAGATGTTATTTACATGCTTTCTATATAAGAGATTGCCTTCAATGATGATAAAACCTACTATACATATGCAATGAGATGCTGCAAATGCTAACATGTCAATTACCTCTAAACAAGCCCCTTTACGATGCATCTTTATCTTATAAGAGATCATTAAATTATTATATTATATACACTACAAATGAACACAGTTTATACACACCTTCTTCAATATTACCTTATCCTTGCAAAGATTTCATCCCTTGACCTTTTTCTTTAGTTGACATGTGTCATCTTCCTCCAACATAAGTGCTTCATATCTTGCAGACTTTAGAGTATTAGATAGGTCAGTTTTGTTGATGTAAATAGCCCTTGTTCAATGTATAGGAGGAAGTCTTGGTAGTATAGCTACTTCATATTCTAGTGTGACAAAGATATGTTTTGTATGCCTTTAGATATTTTATCATACATAATTTTGTTCCCTTCCACTATACCATAGACAAGCAGATCTTCCAATGAACCAAAGAAAAATTGTTATAGGTCTATCATCCATGAAGTTTTGTAATGAGTTCAGATTTAGTATCAAATTTTGTTGCACAGATGATGATTCTTAGAATCTTAATTACAAACTTCTATTTTTTCCTTCATGTTTATTAGAGAGTAATATTCTTTAGGTTCTCTCAAGTAGACTCGCTTTAATACAAGAAGGATTTTAACGCAATTGAATGTCTAATATTAGAACACTACCTTGGAAAAAATATATAAGTCTTGGATTTATGTTACTGAACTCAGATCATACTTCGGTAATTCACATTAATAAAAGTATCTTAGATCACACATTGACGAACTTATATCATTCCTTGTATACAGTGCCTTAGAATTCATGTTCTTCATCATTTGAATTCCTTTGTAAGCTTCGAGTGCCTCAAAAGAGTGTTTCTACGAAGAATATTCTAAATTATAATATTATAGATAATATTGTTCTTATCATTCACGTTTCTTGCCTCAGAGATGTATATTCAATGAATTGTTAATTTTCTTAGATGTATATAATCAACTGTCTCAGAGATATATGTAATGAGCTTCTTCCTTTTCTCGAGCGAGGATACCTAAATTTATCCTTGTCTTTATATACTTCATTCATATTATACATGTGTGATAGATAATTCATATGACATGAATAAGGCTTTTTTTGTGTATGATCTTCATAATAGAGGTTTCGAACTTTATTTTTTAGGTCTTGGTATATATCCTTTTAGGGCTTGGCCTAGTCAACATTCTTAGAAACCACAAAATAATTTTGATACCTTCGACCTTGATATGAATTTCATATGACAATAAAGATACAAACCTATTGTAGTAGCCTTAATTTTGGACTTCCCATAGAGTTATAGAACTTGCAGAAAGAGTATATGTCACAAAGATATGTTAGAGAGCTTGTATGAAGCCAACACCAAGTTTTGGATTTCTTCGTAGGTTTTGAATCTTGTATGGAGTAAACCCACATGTTTAGTATATTCTCAAATGGAACAACAAGTCACAAAGTATTGCTATAGTAATTTCAAATTCCAAAGAAGATACAGTATTTTAGATCAACAGAAAAACATGTTGTCACAATAACTCAGATGCTGTAGAAGTTATGCTACTACAAAAGTTTGGATGCCACAAACCTATATTTTGTTGGGAACTTTGGATATCTTCAAAACTATCTTGCCTCGAGATCTTTGTTTTATGTGCTTCTATAAAATCACTCTTAAGTCTCAAAATTTGTTTTTATAGATCTTGATCATGCCATCTCAAAGATTCATATTTGTAGTACAAATTTCGATCAATGCCACAAAACCTTGTTCAAGTTTATCAAAGGATTTAGTCTTAGCCTCTAGACATATTTGTTCTTTGATCTTTCTCAGCTCTAGTACCATGTTGAAATTATGTTAGATTATAGAATTCCTTATCATGGTAATTAGTTGTTACTGTTATGTATTCTTTTCTTATTTTTTAATTGTTTGTTTATATCATTAATAAATTACACAATAGAAAAACATAGAGAACATAATGCATAGAAGACAAGAGACACCTAAAATTAGGCTCCAAGCCAAGGAAAAACCATACAAGGGGGAAAACCCAAAAATCTTTTCCTTATATAATCAGGTCAAAATGAGATATCCAAGACCAAGACAAGACAAAATGCTGCCACCAAAATGTCAAGTCCAACCCTCCTCCAATTCACCTACAATGTCAAGGTCAAACATGATAATATTGTCCCAAATATGGTAAACTCATAAACTTTGGACACTAGAAATTTCAATACCTTAAATTTCTGCCCTACAATGGTCGCAAATTTTTTTTCTTCTTCTCCTTCTTCTTCACCATGCAAATAGTCTCCTTATTCTTTGTCCTTTTCTCTACTAATTAGGTTCTAAATATTTGTATGATCATGATAAGTTAGTCTCCTTCAAAATAACAAACTGCCCTCTATATATATTTTTCTAGGAGGTCGAATAAGTGCCTCTTGGAGGCCCAAGGTGACTTGTTCCCATGAAGGGTTGACTTGAAAACTTTGGTGGAGTTTGACTCAATATAAAAATTATTTTTATTTTCTTACAAAAATTCCAAATGGGCCTTGACTCAAATACATTTCCTTTGAATCAAAATAATTTCTTTCGACTCTCTTTGACTCTTATAAGCATGAAGAACATGCTTTAACCAAAAATAAAATAATAAAAATAAAAAATTATAAAAACTATATTTTATTACATTATGAAGACTGATACTAATTACATTTTTCAGCATGGGAAGCGAGTCAGGGGTGAAGGAGGAGTAACCCTCGATCATAGAGAGATAGTAGTAAGTTCCTAGGTCTTATCACTCATTGGGACATCAAACTATAGAAACACATAGAGAGAAGCGGTGATCCCAACACCCAAGATCTGACAAAAATGTTAAGACTATGTTTCATACCATTAGTCTTGAGGAGTCAGTGTTCAACACCCAAGGTCTCTTAGCCATTGGCCATTGGGTTGTGATAGTGCATCGGGAAAATTCTGACAGTTGGATGAGTTACAATTAACTTTTGTCTTAAACATGTAGTTATAGACCAGGGTTATATTCATAAGGGAGCTTAATGTAAAAATAATGGTTTTGTGACATGATTCTATGCATTAAGGCAATAAGACACAAAGGGAAAAAGTGATTGGAACCACCACATGTGGCCTTGATTCTATGATAAGAATATATTAAAATTCAAAGCATAAATCATAGGTTTGATGTCGAAACTACCAAGGGTGACAACCAATGGCTATTAGATTACCTTGGGTAATAAAATCTCCTATCATCTCGTTCAAGTAATTGCACCATAAATTTTAAACTATAGATACATGTCCAAAGGTGATGAAGAGTCTATTATTGAGTTTTTTGTGTGAACACTTGAATGAAGTTGAAGATATCTAATGTAGAGAACTGAAACCTATAAGGCTAAGTTTGCTTTCTTTGTGAGAGGGTTGAATTTCGTTTTCTTCTTTCTTTCTTTGGGATTTGGTTATATTTATGCTATACATGGATTGAACCTTAGGCTAAAGAAAGGCAATGTTGGGGTAACCAAAAACCACGCTTAGCCAAGTAACTAGCCCTACTAGGCCAAGAGAGGGCTCTCTCTGTAAGGATCTCAGTCAAATTGACTAGATCTAGAAACTGATAGTAGGCTAGGTATAGTAGCACAAGGTCTAATTTGATCTTGAAGGGTTTTGTTGGATCAGGAGGAGCCAAACAGTTTGGACAAGGAAATTAGGTCAAACTGTAGCGTGTTCAATGGGGCAAGGTTGGCACAACGATCAAAACCTTAAGCTTTGATGGATGAGGTTAAAATACAAGTGACGAGCTAGGAAGAGCATTTAAACCTCATGGATTCTTCCTAAACTGAAGAAAACATAGAATTTGAAATGTCTACCCAAAACAGAGCATAAAAGTTATGGATTTTTCCTTTTAGACTTGTATACATTCACATAAAGAGTATGAAATGTTGAAATGGAGTTAACAATACATTTTAACACATGAAAACATAAGAAAAAATGAACTGAACATCATATCACATGGATCCCAAAGAAATAGCTATAATTTTTCGTTAATCTCCTACTGTAATTGGTACAAAATGATGTCTACCAAAGCCTATGCAATCCCACTGAATCCAACCATTACACTGACTGAGAAAATGCATCATATAGACCCCAAAAAAACTCATCCTATGCTCAGGGAGTCCAATCCATAAGAGGAGGCATTGTTTCCAACAAAATCTGAACTGCTAGCAAGAAAATAGGGTGGTCAAAGTGACTCATCCCTAATCCAAACAAATTGATACATTACACCTCATAAACTTGTTTTACCTAACGAATCTACCCTAGTGAGCTCTAGAAGCATCATAATTACATTCAACTTATCAATTACAAGGGTAAAAACATCATTTGCCATGGTAGAAGTGAAAACTCAGTCCAATTTGCAGAATTTTGGGCAAAGTGTCAAACACACAACACTAAGTGCCAGCACGCAACTCCAAGTGCAGATGTGCCCTTCAAGTTTAGTTGCACTTTTGGAGGCCTTCCCGATGTCCAAATTGGGCCCACAATAGCTTGTTGGAAAGCTCCGCCTATCTACTTTCCAAAATAACTTGAAATTTTGAATTTTGATGTCATTTTCCTAGTCAAAAGCCAAATCTCACAACATTGCTCAGCGCGCATTGCCCATGCCAAAAAGAGGGCAGAAAGGTCATTTTTTCGGTGTTTTTTTATCTTTTGACCAACCATTTCTCCTCTAAATCATTAGAAAGAAGTACAAGGTGTATGTGCTCATCACTAGAAAACCAAAAATACTGACCCTTTTCTGATTATGTGCATCAAAAAAGAGTGCAACGCCCAAGGCGCTGCGCGTTTTCCTTCCACGACTGTGCAAAAATTGGACTGAAAAACACAACAACTTCCTTGAAGCTCAAAAATGGTCCAACATGCCCAAAAATGTGTTTTCATGACTAATCAAAGGTTAGAGGCATGTAGGAATGCCTCATCAAGTATGTCAAGTCTCCTCTTCTCCTCTTTCTTGGTCAATTTGTCAATTTTATCATGAGCTCTTTTGAGCTTAGTCCTTCCCATTTGGTTTGTCTTTGCATAATACTTGGCCATCTTCCTTTGTATCTCAACATCTTTGTTTGCTTTGTCGAAGAGGGTCTCCAAGTGTGTGTTCACTTCCTCATGCCAAGACTCTCTATTCTCAGCTATGTCCATGATCAATTGCTCATCTAGAGTGAGCTGCTCCTCCATTTCTACCTCTTTTTGTCTTTCAAGCTCTAAGGCTTTTTCGAATCCTCTTATTCTTGGCATTCTTCTTTGTCCCTGTTCATCATCTAGATCTCCATAATCTCGATAAGTGTCATCAAGTTGAAATTTAACCATTTTAACCTTGTCAGCCTCCCTCCTTTCCTTGATGTATTCCTCTTCATCAATGAAGTTTTTGGTTTTCAACTGCTTGTTTTCCTGCTCTATGAAGTCAATAACATATCTTTCCCTATCAAGATTTGTTTGGAGCCAATTGATCTTATCATATTAACCTTTAATGACATTTGAAGTTTTTTTTCATCATCAATTTTCTCCAAGCATATAATTTCAAAATATGTTTCTTTCTCATGGAGGCCTTTCTCTTCCTACATGTCAACCTATGCCATTGTATAATTTAGAGTGAAAAACAAAACCCTGGGGAGGTGATGGAGGGGTATATAGATGAATGGAGTATGTGCTAATGAGAGGGAATTTTAAGGGATATTTAGAATGTGAAAGGGATGACAGGGAGGTATCAGTGATAAGGGTTTTTAGGGATTGGAAATTTGAATTGGGGGTAGGGTATAGGGAGCCTAGGCAAATAGGTGCCTTAAGGTTAGGGTTTTTAGTTTAATTTAGGAAAAATTAAACATAATGATACTTGAAGTAAACAATGTGTGAGAAAAGAAAATAGAGGGAAACCTACTTGTTTCATTTGATGAAAGCCTTTAGGTGACAAATTTCTGAACTTTGGAGGTGTTTTGTTGAGTTTTGAGTGGCCGTGGACATCACTAGGCAAACACGCAGCACTCTTAATAGGCAACGACACTTTTTTGTAGGCCACATTTGGGGGCTTTCCCGGTGTCCAAATTAGGCTTGGGATAGCTCCTTGGAAATCTTGTCAAGTCTAATTTTTAGATATTCATTTAGTTTTCAATTTGGAGATCATTTCTCCTATAAAAACTCAATCTCCCAAGAATGGTAAAAAATTGCAGAGTGAGGGTGAAAAAATGCAAAGTGTTGTTGCAGGAAACGGTTGGAGGCCTTCCTCAACTCCCAATTGAGATCATGATAGTCCATTGGAATGCTATTCCAGTATAGTTGTCATTCGACTTATCAAGCTAGTCATTTGGACAATCCAGATAGGAGAAAACTTCATTTTCCCCAAATCATTCCTGAAGTGCAGCAACTCTCCTGTGACACTTGTAGTTTTGACATTTCTTCACAACCATGACACCTGTCTAAAAAATGAAGGAGGGTTTTCTTCCCTATTCTATGATAGACAAAAACCTCTCTCACGTTTGTCAAATTCATATTTTCTTGGTCAGAAACATAGTTTAAAGGAAAAGCGGCCCTTATGTGCGGTGAATGACATGTCCCTTGGAATGAATTCTTGACAAATGATGGAGACCTCATGTTGATGATATAAAATAGCCTCAACCTACTTATATCCCTTATGCCTCCTCTACTCAGATATCTTTGATTCCATAGAAAGCCCTAGCTCAGTGGGAGAGGAAATTAGGGTTTAGTGGAGGGAAAACATGGGACTTGTAGAAATGAAGGGAAATGAAGGGGATGGGGGATTCTAAATTCTTAGGAAAATTTTGGGAGGTAGGGAAGGATTTTAGGAAATATGGGAAATCAAATTTCAGATATTGAGTGACGGTAAGGGGTCCAACGAAAAAACACAGGCGTAGCCTAAAAAAATGTCAAATTGTAACAATAGGCCAGGGTTTGTGGGAAAATTGTGAATTTGAGGGATATAAGTGATAGGGAGTGTTTAGGAAGGTCTATGAAGGATAGGGGTGTTAGCACTCAAATATACCTTAGGCTGAAATAAGCTGAGACTCAAGGCCACATCAAACCACGCTCAGCCTCGTAGCTAGCCCTACGAGGACAGGAGAGGGCTCTCTCCGGGTCAATCTCAGCAAAATATAATCAACGAGGTCGAGATGATTGAATTGATGACTAATTTTTGGCTAGGTATTAAGTACAAAGAGTTTATAATTGATTTTTAAAGGTTTTGTTGAATTCAAGTGAAAGGCAATTTTGGGTGTGGGGATGATGTTGGGTTGTGTTATATTCTTTCCACGAATAACCTACGCAGTGAACGAGGGGGTTAGAGGGGGGGCGGAGCCCCCCCTTCGCCGCGCTGATTGCGCAGCGGGGGGGTCACAGCCCCCCCTGTCCGGGGGGTTTGAGGGGGCTGGGTAGCCCCCCTCTACGGGGTTCGGGGCAGCGCCCCAAGAAATTTTTTTTTGGATCCTATATTAGGTTGGGCGAACCTACCTATGGTTTTTCGGTCCACGGTTTTGAACGCAATGGTTTTCAGTCCATGGTATTGGATGCTTCGGCATGTATAAATATGTATTGTAACATTGAAAGGAATATAATGAAAAATCAAGCTA
>APFE030267193.1:11475-31655 GCA_000404065.3 Pinus taeda | reverse complement strand
AACTTGGTGCCCGTAAGGAAGAAGACAGGTGAGATTCGCTTATGTATTGATTTCAGAAATCTCAACAAAGTTTCATTGAAGGACAACTATCCACTGCCCAAAATGGACCATATACTTCAGCGAGTAGTGGGAGCATCTTGTACGTCACTGCTTGATGTTTATTCCGAATATAACCAAGTTTCTGTCCATGAGGATGACCAAGACAAGACAACGTTCACCACTCCATGGGGAACCTTTCATTATGTGAAAATTCCTTTCAGTTTGAAGAATGCAGGTGCCACATTTCAGCATGCTATGGACTTGGCTTTTGCAAATGAGAAGGATGACTTTTTGGTGGTGTATTTGGATGATTTGATGGTGTTTTCTAAATCTGATGAAGAGCACATGTACCATCTTAAAACCGTCTTCCTAAAGTGCAGAAAATATGGCTTGTCGCTGAATCCAAAGAGGAGCTTGTTCGCCATGGAAGAAGGCAAACTACTCGGGCACATTATCTCAAAAGATGGCATCCATATTGACCCAACATGTGTGCAATCAATTCAGCAAATCGATCTGCCCCGGAATAAAAAAGAGATACAATCATTCAATGGTAAGATGAATTTCCTACGCCGCTTTATACCCAATCTTGCTGAGCATCTAAAAGAGATGACTAACATGCTTAAGAAGGACAACCAAGTGAAATGGACAGAAGAGGCTGTAAAATCTTTCAATTTGGTCAAATTGGCTCTTTCCTCAGCTCCAGTTCTAGTCAGCCCGGACTACACTAAAGATTTCATATTGTTTTCATTTGCTTCGGAGCATACTATGGCAGCGGTGTTATTGTAGAAGAGAGATGATCATGAAAGACCCGTTGCATTTTTCAGTAGAGCTATAAGAGACGCAACTTTAAAGTACAACATCATTGAGAAACAAGCCCTTGCACTTGTGAAGGCATTGAAAGATTTCCGTGTGTATATTCTACATTCTCACATTCTGGCCTATGTTCCTAACGCTGCTGTAAAATATGTTTTAGTACAGACCGATCCAGAAGGAAGAAGAGGAAAGTGGATTGTAGCCTTGCTGGAATATGATGTGGAAATAAAGCCCACAAAGTTGGTGAAAGGACAGGGATTGGCGAAGCTAATGGCTGAATCAAACTTGCATGCCTTGGACATAAATCTGATCGCTACTATGTTCGATGAGAATGAGGAAGAATCGTCAATTCAGGTATCAGAAATTTTTTCTCTTTCTCCATGGTATTCCGATATCATATATGTGCTAAAAAAATTGTCACCACTGCCCGGCATGACTAGAAACAAAGCGAGAACACTCAAGTTGAAGGCTGCCAAGTTTTGCATTCTTAATTCTTCACTGTATTGGAAAGATCCTGGTGGCGTCTTGTTAAATTGTTTGGTGGAAAAGGAAGCGAAAAAAGTCATGGAGGACTGCCACCAAGGAGACTGTGGTGGTCACCTTTTTTGGAAGTCAACAGCAAACAAAATTTTGAGAGCAGGGTACTATTGGCCAACATTGTTTGCTGATGTATATAAGATGGTCAAGCGCTGTCATAAGTGTCAGATTTTTTAAGGGAAGCGGAAGTTACAACCTCTACCACTCAAGCCCATAGAGGTGAGTGCCCCTTTTCAGCAATGGGGATTGGATTTCATTGGCGAAATTCATCCCACTTCTTCTGGACAGCATAGATGGATTCTCACAGCCACAGATTACTTCAAAAAATGGATTGAGGCGATTCCCACCAGATAAGCTACAGATGCGGTAATCATTTCATTCCTTGAAAATAACATCTTGTCTCGCTTTGGGTGCCCGAATAAGCTAATCACTGATAACGCAGTAGCTTTGAAATAAAAAAGGATGGTAGAGTTTTGTCATAAATATCACATCATTTTGGGTCACTCAACTGCCTATCATCCGCAAGGCAATGGATTGGCGAAATCTTCAAACAAATCATTGGTCAACATAATCAAGAAGTTGCTGGAAATAAACAAGAAGAGTTGGCATAAGAGGTTGGTAAATGCACTTTGAGCAGATCGGGTCAGTCAGAAGAAATCCAGAGGTACGTCACCGTTTGAGCTTGTTTATGGAGTTGATACAGTATTTCCTACCTCTCTCGTTGCCCCGGTTGTCAAAATTCTTTAGGAGGCCGGCAGTGAAGAAGATCCCATGCAGAGAAGGTTGAATCAAATGGTCCACTTGCAGCAGACCAGAGAAGAAGTTTTCAAGAACACATCCAAATTGCAGGAGAAAATCAAGAAAATTTATGACAGAAAGGAAAAGGTGGACAAATTTCAGGTGGATGATGTGGTGTTGAAGTGGGATGCAAGGAATGAGGAGAAAGGCAAGCACGGTAAGTTCGAGAACCTATGGAAAGGTCATTTCAAGATTGCAGCATATCGGGGGCATAATGCCTTTCTTTTGAAAGAAATGAACAAGGAAGATTGTCCAGGAGGGCCGATCAATGGTAGGCTTCTCAAGCGGTACCATTTCTAAGTTATTAACGCTGCTTCCACTGTCACTGCAAATACCATTTTATTTCAGTCTAGTTAGAGTTAGTTAAGTTAGCCTTTAAGTCATTTCAATGACAAGTTTGAGTTAGTTGTTTGGTCATTTCTGTTTCATAAATGAGTTAGAGTCCTGTATTAGTTATCGAAATGATGAGTCCATAGCCCAATGGATGAAGGCACTGTCTAGCTCTTCCAGAGATCTGCTATTCTTGACACCTCCGAGGAGCTACCATCCCCCATTGGAGCCAATGTTAGAGTCAGACTGGTCAGTCCTCCGTCAGAGATCAAAACTCTTTATGCATTTCATGTTTAGCTGTCCCACTCCATTCACCCAGCTGCATTTCACTAGGGGCATGCCATAATCTGATGGAGAAAGTCATGCTAGTCATTCCCCCTCATGTCTGATCTCTGATGGCTCAGGTCTTTTGTCAATAATCATCAAAGTCCATGACAGTCAAGGTCTGGTCCTTTAAAGGAGAAAAGTCATTTTCTATGTCTAGGTCTAGAGATTCATCAATTTGGTCTTTGAACATGTCCAGTAAAGCCATGTAGGCTAGAGTGAGGCCCTTACATAGTTATGATTCAGAGAGCTTCATCATCATGTGGATAGACTTCGACTCTTCTTCAAAACTCTGTTTTGAAGAAAAGTCAAACAATGTCATTTATGACAAAGTTTTCAAAAAAGTCGTCAGTTGATTTCTTCAGATGCAGTCATGGTTTCCATGGCCAAATGTCCTGTCGTGCAATCCCTGCAAAGAGTGCCGAAAATTTCATCATTTGAGCTAAAATTTCAAAGGGAAAGTGAAAATCAGTGTGTTTTTAATGTCAGTGAAAAAAGTGCAAAACACAACATTAGAAAAATGGGTTTTCAAGGAAGCAAAAATTAAACCCATCTCTTCCAAGGCTATATATACAAGTTTTCATCCAAATCACAGGCATTGTGCTATTACAAGCCTTGGAGAAATGTTGCAAAGGTGTGAATGTGCAATTGTGAGTGTTTCAGGGAGTTGGAGGTGGTTTTAGAGGGTGCGGTGCATATACCCAGGAGCGCGGCACACATAGAGCCTGCCCGCAATTCAATTTTTCTAAGGGCACGACGCATACCCAGGGCATGGCGCACTGGGCTTTGCGCACGATGCACACAGACAAGGGCCGAAACAAGTGCGCAATCACTTCCAAATTTTGGTGAAGCCTATCAAATTGAGAGGTAAGCCTTATATCGTCCCTTGCTCATCAAATGTTGTCAATGATATCGTGTTTATAGAGATGTTTGAAAGCCACCAAAATACTTAAAATCAACCATAAGAAATCACCAAGAACCATGATGGCTAGGGTTGTTAAAATGTGTTGTTAATGCCAAGGTTTCATTCCACCCACCTTTTTCCCCTCACCTATCATTTTTCCCATCATCCCTCTCTCATTTTTCCTAAAATCCCTACCCTAAACTACTACCAAACCCTCTCCCCTATCCCTCCACTATTTGGCCAACATGACACCCCAAACCCTACCCTCTCAAAAACCCCAAACTCCTCCCATATCCCTAACAAAGTTCTCCCTATAACCCCTATTCCCATTACATCACTCCCTTCCTAATACTCCCAGTTTCATTATTCCCCTTGGCGACAGATATCACAAAGGCACCCAACCTCACACCTTCATCAAAGGGCAGCTTAATCACAGTCCACATTGCAGTCATGACATCACAGCATTTATCAGAGTATGAGATGGATACACAGAGTGACTCATGCTTAGAAGAGCAGGCTCCCAGGAGACACCACAAGAGTGGCAAACATGTCAGGGATGAACCCACTACCCTCACTGAGTTACAAGCATGCCCTCTTGCCATGTCATGCTTCCAACACCTATCATGTTTTGAATTTTTTCAAAGGGTAGCAAATGTTAGAGTTCATCATGAGTTGGCCCATTTATTTGTGCTTCATCTACATGGAGGTCAGTCTATCTTGGCTGGGGTCACTTTCACATTGACACCCGAAGCTATATCAGTGGCAACATGTATACCAAATGTTGGAGAACAATGGCATAATAAGAAGAAGGTGGATAGGCAACACTATGAGCCTTACATCAAGGCTAGATTCTTCAGCCAGCTCACAAGAGTCTTTCCCTTCAGATACTTGAAACATGAGTATGCTCCACTCATGAGATTGAGCATGAAATACTTCAGCTGTGAGGGGAGGTTCTCTCGACTATATGCCTATCACATCTGGTTGCTGATGCACTTTACCAGGGTGAGGATGATGAACCTCCTGTTTTTCATATGCAGGAACATAGAGAGGATGAACACCTTCATGATGCATAAGACCCCTCAGCAGTAGCTTAACAATGTGTTTCACTTTGCTCTTTTCCGGATTTTGGTAGATCATCAGTTGGGATTGCAGGGCATTGCTTGGGAGGACTTCATCTCCCATGATTTCTTCAGCACATCATAGGTACTATCAAAGCCAGAGTAGGAGATGAGTGGTCCTTCTCATTAGCATGAGCACCATGAGACCACTACCATGCCAGGTTTTGTTACATATCAAAGAGGCAGTAGGCACTTGTTTGCAGCAGCAAAGCGAGTGTTATCTCCACCCAAGGTGGAAGGGGCCTCGCTTCTGGCATCAGCAACCCAGTTACTGGACAAGGGAAAGAATCCCGTGCATGATGAAGGGCTATCAGGTGTGCAGGAGACCGATGCCATCCTCATTTAGGATGATGAGGCAGAGGCAGAAAATGCCAAACTTAGGATGACCATTCAGGAGCAGGACTCGGAGATCCAAGACTTGATACTCAATGTGGAGAGGGTCAGATGGATCATAAAGTATCTGGAGCAGAGGAACAAGCAGCTTGAGGACCAACAAGTAATCATAGAGATGCAGAGCATCCGTGAAAATTGACAAGCTGCCCAGCAGAGGAGGATCGAGCTCACTACCTTGGATCAAGAGATCAAAAACGACCGTGAGTCTTGGTTAGAGCGAGTCAATCTACACCTGGAGAGACTACTAGAGAAGGCTAACGGGGAAAAAACCATATTGAGGAGGATGGCTTGTCATTACAGGGCACGGAACATGAGCAAGGGCCCGAATAAGGAGCTTGAAGGCCAAACTGAGCAGAGCAACAAAAGAGGCGAAAGAGCAAGATCGGCTTTGAATCTTGGTTGAAGCTTCTGTGGCCCAACATAGTGCCTCTTAAAGAACCTCCAGCCCAAATTTCAAGAAATTTGGGACAATTTTTGTCACATGGGAATTTTTTGGCAGGTTTTTTCTCTATACGCACCGTGCCACCAGCGTGACGCGTAGGATTAGGAGCTCCAAATGAGAAATGGTTTGCATTTTGGGATTCAGAGGGAAAAATCACAACTGCTGGCACTCGGGCAAGAAATTTGGGCATGATTTGAGTCTCCAAGAGGTCAAAAACACCTTAACAATGGCCTCACTGCCGCTATTTTGACACATAGGAAGCAGTCTTGGGAGAATGAAGATTTGGAGGGGAAAATGAGCTCCAAATTAAAAAATTCCACTTGGGTTGGAAAGTAGATAGGATATCCTTTACAACAAGAATACTTGGGTACATTTTGGACTCTTACAAGTGCCTCAAAACTGGCCTCAAAGTGGCACGGCACATACAGGAAAGGGCGCGGTGCATATAGGAAAAAAGGCCCAAATTGCCTCTGTTTTGTGAAATTTCGCTTCGTGACTTTTCATAAGTGGGCCCCCTCATCTACACTTCATTTTTTCGGCACCAAAGGCAGCATTTAAAGTATTTTCACTCCAGATGGGCATCTATCCAAGTGGCAAAGGAAGGCAAAGGGTCACCCAAGCCATTTGTCATGTTTGTGGCGCTGCACCTGTAGCTGATGTTTGGCTCTCCACCTTCATTTTGTAATGATTCGAGTAACTCCCCATCCCTTGGGCATTCTATCTCTTCATGGCACATTCTATACATTGTGTGCAAACCATTTGCAAAGGGTTGGTTGGCTTGTAACTTCTGGGAGACTGTGGGAAAGAAACTTTGTTTCTGCATTGTATATTTTTTACAGAGGATTAATGAAAGGCAGTGGCTCTGTTTCATGAGATTCATGTGGTTTTGAGTGTAGCAAATGTGTCTCTTATGTTTCATATGTATCTTGTTATGTTTCATAGTTCATTTCATATTCATTTCCAGTGAAGTTTTCTAAGTTAGCTAAGGTAGAATTTAATTTTATTGCTCTGCTTGTGGGAAAATTTCATGTTCAGTGTTCATTCTTTTGTTGAAAAGGATTCATTTTGTCCATGCCCTTTTCACCCTCTTACTCAATCTCTCCATTCCGCACTATCTTAAACTAAATTGCTAGGCTTTCCGCCTATCTTGCCTCACGAAGTAATTTGTGCCTTTGTATTAAATTCTCTGTTCATTGAGGTCCATTGATCCCATACCATCCCAGAAACATAGTCATTCATAAAAATCAATTCTTATGTCCGTATTCACTTACTAGCCTAAGATAAATAGTTCATTGTAAGTCATCTCATGCCTTTTGGTTTATCTATTTACTGAGTGTGACTCGGAGAGAGCCCTCTCCTGTTCTAGTAGGGCTAACTACCAAACTAAGTGTGTTTTGTGGTTACCCTGAATTTTGCCTTCTTTCAGCCTAAGGTGGATTTAGGTGATAACAGACTCCTAGAGGAAATCTACCCAATGGGTTGATATATTGCTGCTCCATTCTATAAAATGAAGAGATCAAGTGGAAAATCGAGGATTTGCTACAAAAATGGTACATCCGACCAAGTTCCTCACCTTGTGCAAGTCTGATTGTACTTGTACAGAAGAAGGATGGGACATGGAGGCTCTACATTGATTATTGGGCACTAAACAAAATCACTGTAAGGCATAGGTATCTAATCCCACAGATTTTTGACCTTCTGGATGAACTCAAGGGACCAAGTATTTCAACAAGATTGATCTGAACTCTGGCTATCACCAGGTTCTAATAGAGCCCACAAATGCATGTAAGACCACATTAAAATACAAGGAAGGCCATTTTGAATAATTGGTTATGTCCTTTAGGTTGAGAAATGCCCCTGCGAAATTTATGAGGCTAATTGATGATACCTTGTGACCCTTCACCAACTCATTCATGGTTGTTTCTCATCTTCAACAAGATTTGGGAAGAACACTTGCAACACATTTTGGGAGGCCCTTGAAACCCTTCGGCAGCACCAATTATGTGCCAACTTGGAGAAATTCACCTTTGGCATGAGTCAGGACCAATATCTAGGTTACATCATAGATGATTATTGCGTGCATGCAGATATGACTAAGATCCAAGTCATTCGGGATTGGCCAGCCATAACCACTCTAACAGAGCTTCGTAGTTTTGTGGGCCTTGCAAATTTTTATCAGAGGTTCATGTTGGGATTCTCCCATATCTCATGGCATTTGAGTCAAATTACTATGGGTGAGACAAAAGCAAAGCTTTCCTGGTCCAAGTCCCAACAAAAGACATTCGTTGAATTAAATAACCACCTCTTCTCTACATTAGTACTCACACTACTAGACCTGCAAAAAATATTTGAAATTAAGATAGATGCCTCTGACTATGTTATTGGTGTAGTCCTCACCTAGCACAGGCATCGAGTGGCCTATCATAGTGAGACACTTTCTGATACAATTCATACATACCCCACCTATGATAAAGAGCTGTATTCCATGATGCAGGCTCTGTAGTAAGCAACAACATAGTAAGCAACAACAAAAATGCAAATAAGAAACAATTTGACACAGGACAAGGGAAAGAGGAATATTTTCGAGAACCTAGAGGCAGAGGAAAGCTACAAGATGAGAGTGGATCCTATCATTGCGAAATCATCTTGGCAGTGGAGGTAAAGAGGGAGAAATGGCTAAAGAGGGCAAAGAAAAGGAAGAAAGAAAAGAAGAGGCTGGAGGAAGTAGAAAGAAAGTTGTAGAAAATAGACAAGAAGTTGACGAAAGAGCAAGAGTTGAGAAGGAGAGAAAGGGAAGAGAAGTAGAAACAGGAGGAAGAAGAAAGGAAAGGTGTGATGGTAGAGAAAACAATTCCCATACAGGTTGAGGAGTCAAAACAACCAACAACAGAAGAATATGGTGAACAAATGCTAGATCAAGAGCTTGCTAAATAGATTGAGCAACTAAATGATGTGACAGACATGGAGTTGGGGAAGAAGCCACAGAATGAAGACACCATCCTTATGCTGAGAGCACCTGAGGTCACCTCTCAATATCCACCACCTCCAGTGCCGGAACTAGCCCTAAGTGAGAAAAGAGAGGTTGTTCTCCTTGACGATGATCTAGTTATGGATGTGTACAATCTTTCATTTGATAAGTTGCAGAAGAATATTTTACAAGCACAGAGGAATGACTTTCTGAATGATCATGCATCACCTGCATTCATGAAGGAAAGGGTGATACTACCAAATGTCAAAAAGCAGCCAGCTGCCCTTTTTGATGCCATATTGGCCTATACAAGAGCCACAAGCTCAAATGTTAAGTTCCCATTGGTGGAGAATGAACAATTGACAAAGAAATTGCAGGCAAGAGGCATAAAAGATTAAAGAGTAGAGCGTAGTTTCCACAATGGAAGAGATGAGGAAAGTGACACTTGATGAAGTATCAAAACTTCAGACTACCATGCGAAATCTCTATGATGGATTTCACACCATGCATAAAGTAGTTGTAGATGTGCATGGCTTATAACAATGGAGAAAAGAGTTTGATCAAACTCTGAAGAGCATACATGATGTCATTTCCCATGTCCAAGAGTGGACAATGTGGTATAAAGGGGCCCTGCTTCACCCACCAGAGATGATGAAGCCTCAGGAAGAGATGGAGAAATCAAGGGTTTGGATGTTGATCCAAAAATATGAGTATCTCAGCCCATTCCTCACCAGCATACAGGCCTCATATGCACAGTTTTATAAGAGTTTGGATGGCATGGTAAGAACACACAAGATCCCTTCAATCGGTTCCCTCACCGAGGCTAAACATAAGAACGAAGTCCAACTATAGGTACATGGGGCAGCTAAGGTGAGAGGCCACCAAGGATGACTTGGAGCTTAACACACATTACATGCAGAAGTACATTGGTGGTCCCATGATGGTCAACACCATGCTGCACATGCTTGAGGATGAGTTGGATACAGGTTCCAAAACCATATACCGAGATGTTATGGAGGCAAGAATCTGCTATTAGAAAGACACCATCAAGCAATTTGGAGACATCATCACATAATACCAAGCTTGGCATGAGTACATGACTGAGAAGCACCAAGTGAATGTTGCCAAGTTGGTCTTTCCCCAAACATTGGAGTCATAGTGTTTTGTCTTGTTAGTCTTGTGTCTAGCCTATTTTGTCTCACATGGTTACATGTGGAAAATGTAATATTATTTGTAAATATGTTGTAAGTGAAATTCCAAGTGTCATTAGAGAAATGTGAAAGGTCATCATGTTATGTAATGAGTTATTTGTAAAGAAGTTGAAGAGTCATGAGGTTACTCAAAGAGTCACAAATGGAAATGTCAAGGGTCACCCCACCCTTTGTTATAAAAAAAAACTCATAACTCATAGAACATACTTTTTGGAGCCAAGATTTTGGCTAGGCTTAGGCTTAGAAAATTCTTGGGAGTATTATGACGAGCCTTGGCTTCTCCACAACATAGAGTGAGTCTACTTATTTAGAGGAGTAGGTGTTCTTCACTGTAATGTTCCACTATTGGGGCTAGTGGTCATCAATGGTGTATGTATGGATGGAAATTTCACTTATAATAATAAAAATAGATCCAACATACTTTCATGCATATGTTGTTATTATAGTTGGACTATTCTGGTTACTTTAGAAATGTATATCTTTTGAATTACACATTTTCTTATGAACTATTTTGTGTGCAATTGTATGAATCTTGTTGAATGCATGTTGTTGGATTAAACCATCACTTTAATTTGTGGACTATTCTGAAGTTTAGCTTGCGATGTCATTTTTCTTGTGTGTTCCTTTCAAGCTGCATACTATTATAGGATTCTAAGGGGCACACTTCCTTTTCCCCTTCATGTGTTAGAACCCCCATGTAACACACTTGATTGACCACAAGGTCACAAACTTGCTTCAACCCAAATCTATCATACTTATCTCTATGCACTACCGCAGTCGAGGAATTACATTACCACCTACTTCTGGGACTCCTACTCCAAACAATCTGAGGTCTAGTTGGGAATTATTACCGGGGAGATCCCCTAAATGTTGGTAGGTCCAACACCATCAACGCTATAGTAATAATTTTGTAAATGTATGTTTTGGTACGAATTTTCTACCATTGTAGTTCCTTTTGGAATAGAGACAAGTGAACTAACAAGGTTTAATATTTTTACTAGATTTACTTGGTTAACCTAGGTTTATTAGATCGATCTACCTTTACTATGTATAGTAGATTAAATAGGTTGACCTAATTTTACTAGTTTAACCATGGTTTATTAAGTTGACCTAAGTTTATTAGGTTTAGCAAGTTTACTTAAGTTTAATAGGTTGACTTAGGTTGACCTAGGTTGACAAGCTTTAGTAAGTTAACTAAGTTTACTAGATTTACTAGGTTTACCTAGGTTTACTAGGTATACCTATGTTTACTACATTGACCTAGATTTATTATGTTGACCTAGTGTTACAAGGTTGACCTATGTTTACAAGGTTAGCCTAGGTATATTAGCTTTATAGGTTTAATAGGTTGACTTAGGTCTACAACGTTGACTCAGGTTTACAAGGTTGACCTAAGTCTATTAGCTTTATATGTTTAATAGGTTGACTTAGGTCTACAACGTTGACTCATGTTTATAAGATTGACCTAGGTTTATTAGGTTTACTAGTTTGACTCATGTTTAAGATTGATATAGGTTTACTAGGTTGATCTATATTTACTACATTTTCCACATAATCCATAGTCAACCATGGTCAACTAGTCAACCATAATCAACGATGGTCAACTATAGTCAACCATTATCACCATGGTTGGTTGTAGTAAACCTTGGTTGAACAATTTCAACAGGACCAAACATGGACAACCATGACAAACCATAGTCTATCATAGTCTATCACATATAACTAGAGTTTAATGTGGAGAAATTTGGTCATCCATAGTCAACTAAATGTTTTCCATAATAAACCCTCCTCAACCTTAACTTGAACATATTGATCCTTAGTCAACCATGGCATAGTAATCCTTCCCACACAGATTTGTTGTTAAGTAGTGCAACCACTTTAATAAAGTCTTTGAAATACATTGATTGATGTCATTATCCACCTTCAATACACTTATCAATAGCATTAAAAGGTGGAAAATGATGTTTATAAATGTATTTCAACCACTTTAATAATGTGGTTGTGATAATTTTATTGCTATATAAATTTCAAAAGACCTAAAATTTCAAGGCCTATTTGATTGACCTTTAAAACCTCTCATGAATTCTCCATTCCATTAAGTTTCCACATAAATTTTTGGGCTTTGCTATGTGTGGTAGGCGAGACATCTTGTTGTAGTTTGGCATAGGAAAGGTAAGGTGAGGGTGCAAATGGAAATGGAGGCATGCGAAAGCTAGAGATGGTAACGACAATGGAAGATGGAGATGGACGAAGAGGGAAGGTTCTAGTGGATGGAGACAACCACATTTGGGTCAAGGAGACAGGTACCACGGGTCATGATGGTGGTGGAGTTTGCCAGAGTGTTCCTACCAGTGACGCGTCAATGCTAAACATGAAGTGTGTTTGTTTGGCTCGTCAAAATTATTAGTGTTTGTCAGTCCTTCCAGTCACCAATGATCAAATGTACTCTTTCAAATTTCTTGAGAGGGTTATTAGGTCAAATTGTCATATTTTCAAATAAAATTTGATCACTGGTTAGTATGTCTAGGTATGTTACTACTCCCTCCATTTCATGGTCCAATGCCATTTTGGTCATGTCATCACTCATTATGATGAGTCATCACTAAAATGTCTTGATCACCATCTCAGTATCATCTCATGGTTAGTTTCATACTCCATTAGATGTCATCAATAGCTTAAGTCATCAAAATGGTCAAAAAGAGTCATGACATGAATTATATTTAATCACTATGGGAGTAGTAATTAGAGGAAAAAATGTGTTCAAGGAGATGTCAACTTGTTCCAACATCCCCATTCATACTTCATATAACTCCCTCAACCTTCCCTAATAAATCCTGTCATTCCATCTAAAACCCCTTTTTCCTTGAGAAATCCTTAAATCGTAAATCAAAACCCATTTTTTCCCTTAGAAACACTCATATTGCATATTAATTCGCAAACTCTAGCCTTATCCTAAAGTCCCTTTGAATATTACTTTAGCCGCATTTCAATTTTGTATTATACATTGAAACTTTATGCGAAATCCCTTTGAAAATTCAAACTCTAGCCAAAAGTTGATTTGTTTTAACTCTAGCCATACCCATTAAACTATATTGAAATCCCTTCAAAGCCTACAACCTGAAATCAATGTATATTACATGAATTATAAAATAAATCTCCTCACCCCTTTCCAATTGCGATATCCTGCATCCTGCAATCAGTCCCATCCCTCATCCCGCAATAACTCTTGCTCACTAATAAACCCGACACTGATAAGTCCACGTTGATAAGTTCTGCTCCGATAAGTCCCTTAGCAATAAGTATTGCGCCGATAAGTCCCTTGTCAATAAATCCCATCGTGATAAATCCCACAACCAATAAGTCTCAGCTCCTAGTTATGAGTCCTGACTCTGGATCGCGATAAGTCCTGTCCCCTAGCGATCACATCAACTTTGAGTTCCTCCCCCACAAGGTCTTCCTCTCAATTACTATTGTAGTGTGGAAAGCCTCGCACGAATGCGATATTTTATCTATTGCGGCTCTCAAATTTTCAAGTCCATCCCATTGGTAAAACATCAAACATCAATGTAAAAGTCCCTCGTTCGCATTGCGATTGAGATGTGGAAAGCCCTGACCAAATGTGATATATTATGTAATAATCTTCCTTCTGGGGTACATAATGATTTCTTCTATTGTTTGAGGCGTTAATTTACCTACCAAAAACATCACCTGTTTCTATCCAAGATCCTAGCATTACAAGACCCATTTTCTCCAAATGACGAAGTAAATGAGCATCTAAATGAGGTATTTCTCTAGTGATTCTTTCAGGACCCTAGCTCGTCATACAGAATTTCAATCATGCATTCTTACGATATGGAAGGAGTTATAAATATTGTCATATACCAACATTCATTAATGAATTGCTTAATGATGATGCGTCTTCGAAATTGTATCCTTCCCATGGCATATAAAGCTACTAAAACGTAATGGTTCTTGATATAGTATTGGGTCCATCCCATCAGCAAAACACTATGGAACATGGTTTACATCCACTATCCCTATTGCGATTGCAATATATAATCGGCTCAAATCTCATCAGTGTGGATCAGACAATTTAGATCAACGACTAATATTTCTTCTTGATAGTCAATATCAGTTCAGGTTTTACCCCCTCAGCCACAATTTCTCATTGTATTCATGTAATTTCTCAACTAAAAGACCACAAACTCCATTCACATAGCAAAAAATCATCCGTGTCACCACTACTCAAACAAAATGTAGAAAATATGGAACAGGAACGCGGCTCATCTGTCAGTAGGATTAAAAAAAAGTGTTTATATGAGGCCTCAGTTACATCATAATGCCCATAACAACATCAGAGCTCAGCCAAATGATATATTTAGTAGTTTTGATATATTTTTATGAATTTTTGTAATAAATTTTGTAATTTGTTTCAAGATAGTTTTATGTAAACCATTGTATAAATATTTCAGATTTCGAAATATTAGAGGTTGGAAATCAGAGAGTGGAATGATAAAATGGACATCGAGAGCATACATGATGCCATTTCCCATGTCCATGAGTGGACAATGTGGTATAAAGAGGCCCCGCTTCACTTGCCAAAGACGATGAAGCCTTAGGAAGATCTGGAGAAATCAAGGGTCCAGATGTTGATAAAAAAAATATGAGTCACTTGCCCCATTCCTCACTAGCATACATGCCTCATATGCACAGGTTTAGAAGAGTTTGGATGTCATGGTAAGAATGCAAAAGATCCCTTCAGTCAGTTCCCTCACCGAGGCTAAACACAAGAACCAATTCCAACTAGAAATCGACAGGTACATGGAGCAGCTAATATGAGAGGTCACTAGGGATGACTTGGATCTCAGCGCACATTACATGCATAAGTACATTGGTGGTCCCATGATGGTAAACACCATGCTGTACATGCTTGTAGATGAGTTGGATACAGGTTCCAAGACCATATATCGAGATGCTATGGAGGCAAGAGTTTTCTATCAGAAAGACACCATCAAGCAGTTTGGAGACATCATCACACAATACCAAGCTTGACATGAGTACGTGACTGAGAAGCACCAAGTGAATGTTGTCGAATTGGTATTTCCCCAAACTTGGGAGTCATAGTGTTTTGTCTTTTTAGGCTTGTGTCTAGCCTATTTTGTCTCACATGGTTACATGTGGAAAATGTAATATTATTTAAAATATGTTGTAAGTGAAATTCCAAGTGTCATTAGTGGAATGTGAAAGGTCATCATGTTATGTAATGAGTTATTTGCAAAGAAGTTGAAGAGTAATGAGGGTATTAAAAGAGTCACAAAGAGGAATGTTAAGGATCACCCCACCCTTTGTTATAAATAGAACCTAATAACTCATAGAATAGGATTTTGGGAGCCAAGAGTTTGGCTAGGCTTAGGCTTAGAAAAGTCTTGGGAGTATTGTGGCGAGCCTTGGCTTCTCCACAACATAGAGTGAGCATACGTCTTTGGAGGAGTAGGTGTTCTTGACTATAATGCATCACTATTGGGGCTAGTGGTTGTCAATGGTGTATGTATGGATGGAAATTTCACTTATAATAATAATAATAGAGCCAACATGATTTCATGCATATGTTGTTATTATAGTTGGACTATTCTAGTTGCTTTAGAAATGTATGTATTTTGAATTAAACATTTTCTTATGAACTACTTTGTATGCAATTGTATGAATATTTTTGAATGCGTGTTGTTGGATTAACCCATCACTTTAATTTGTGGAATATTCTTCATTTTATCTTGTCCTATAATTTTTCTCGTGTGTTGCTTTCAAGATGCATAATATTACAAGATTCTAAGGGGCACACTTCCTTTTCCCCTTCATTTGTTAGAACCCCTACGCATCGCACTTGATTGACTGCAAGGTCACACACTTCCATCAACCCAAAGCTACCATACTTATCTCCGTGCGCTACCGCAATCAAGGAATTATATTACCACCCACTGTTGGGACTCCTACTCCAAACGGTATGAGTTCTAGTTTGGAATTATTACTGGGGAGATACCCTAAATGTTAGCGGGTCCAACACCGTCAACACTGTAGTAATAATTTTGTAAATGTATGTTTTGGTATGATTTTTCCACCATTCTAGTTACTTTTGGAAGAGAGACAAGTGAACTAACAAGGATTAATAATTTTGCTAGATTTACTTGGTTAACCTAGGTTTATTAGATCGTTCTACACTTACTATGTATAATATATTAAATAGGTTGACCTAATTTTACTAGTTTAACCATGGTGTATTAAGTTGACCTAATTTTATTAGGTTTAGAAAGTTTACATAAGTTTACTGGGTTGACTTAGGTTGACCTAGGTTGACATAGATTTACTAGGTTTACTAGATTTACTAGGTTGATTTTGGTTTTTTAGGTTGACAAGCTTTAGTAAGTTAACTAAGTTTACTAGATTTGCGAGGTAGACCTAGGTTTACGAGGTAGACCTATGTTTACTGCATTGACCTAGATTTACTATGTTGACCTAGTGTTACAAGGTTGACCTATGTTTACAAGGTTGGCCTAGGTCTATTAGCTTTATAGGTTTAATAGGTTGACTTAGGTCTATAATGCTGACTCAAGTTGACAAGGTTGAACTAGGTCTATTAGATTTATAGGTTTAATAGCTTGACTTAGGTCTAGAACATTGACTCAGGTTTACAAGGTTGACCTAGGTTTATTAGGTTTACTAGTTTGACTTATGTTTAAGGTTGATATATGTTTATTAGGTTGATCTATATTTACTACATTTTCCACATAAGCCATAGTCAACCTTGGTCAGCTAGTCAACCATAATCAACGATCGTCAACTATAGTCAACCATTGTCACCATGGTTGGTTGTTGTATACCTTGGTTGAACGATTTCAAGATGATCAAACTTGGGCAACCATGATGAACCATAGTCTATCATAATCTATCATAGATAACTAAAGTTTAATGTTGTGTCATAAGCGAGACATCTTGTTGTAGTCTAGCATATGAAAGGTATGGCAAGGGTGCAAATGGAATTGGAGGCATGCAGAAACTAGAGACAGTAACGACAATGGAAGATGGAGATGGACGAAGAGTGAAGGTTCTAGTGGATGGGACAGACACATATGGGTCGAGGAGACTGGGTCCACATGTCATGACGGTGGTGGACTCTGCTAGAGCATTCTTGCTAGTGATGAGTTGACGTGGAACATGAAGTGCGTTTCTTTGACTCATCATATTTGTTAGTGTCTATCAATATTTCCAGTCGCCAATGATCAAATGTACTCTTTAAAATTTCTTGATAGGGTTATTAGGTCAAATTTTTATATTTTCAAATAAAATTTGATCACTGGTTAGTATGTCTAGGTATGTTACTACTCCCTCCATTTCATGGTCCAATGCCATTTTGGTCATGTCATCACTCATTATGATGAGTCATCAATAAAATGTATTGATCACCATCTTAGTCTCATCTGATGGTTGGTTTCATACTCCATTAGATGTCATCAATAGGTAAAGTCATCAAAATGGTCAAAAAGAGTCATGACAACACTTATGGTTAATCACTATGGGAGTAGTAATTAGAGGAAAAAATGTGTTCAAGGAAATTTCAATTTGTTCCAACATCCCCATTCATACTTCATATAAATCCCTCAACCTTCCCTCATAAATCCCCTCATTCCATCTAAAACCCCTTTTTCCTTGAGAAATCCTTAAATCATAAGTCAAAACCCATTTTTCCCTTCGAAACACTCATATTTCATATTAATTCCCAAACTCTACCCTTATCCCAAAATCCCTTTGAATATTCCTTTAGCCGCATTTCAATTTTGTATTATACATTAAAACTTTATGTGAAATCCCTTTGAAAATTCCAACTCTAGCCGAAAATCCATTTATTTTAACTCTAGTTGCACCCATTAAACTATATTGAAATCCATTTAAATCCCACAACATGAAATTAACATATATTACATGAATTATAAAATAACTCTCCTCGGCCCTTCCCGATTGCGATATCCCACATCCCACAATCATCCCCATCCCTCATCCCGCAATCGGTCCCATCCCTCATCTCACAATAAATCCCACTCACCGATAAAACCCACGCCGATAAGATCTACACTGATAAGTTCCACACTGATAAGTCCACAATGATAAGTCTACGTCGATAAATCCCATAGCCAATAAGTCTCAACTCCCGACTATGAGTCCCGACTCTCGATTGTGATAAGTCCCAATCCCCGGTGATCACATCAACTTTGAGTTCCTCCCTTGCAAGGTATTCCTCCTGGTTGCGATTGCAGTGTGGAAAACATTGGACGAATGCGGTATTTTATATATTGCGGATCTCAAATTTTCAAGTCTGTCCCATTGGTAAAACATGAAAATTCAATGTAAAATTCCCTCCTCTGCATTGCGATTACGATGTGGAAAGCCCCAACCGGATGTGATATATTATAAAATGGTTCTTGATAAAGTATTGGGTTCGTCCCCTCGAAAAAACACTATGGAACGTGGTTTAGAGACCCTATCTCCGTTACGATTGCCATATATAATCAGCCCAGATCTCATCAGTCTGGAATAGATAGTTCAGATCAACGACTCATATTTCTTCCCGATAGTTAATATCAATTCAATTCTTTATGCCCTTGGCCACGATTTCTCGTTGTATTTCATGTAATTTCTCAACTGAAAGACCGCGGCCTCCATTCACAGAGCAACAAATCATCCATGTCACCACTACTCAAACAGAGTGCCAAAAAATGGAACAGGAACATGGCTCATTAGTCAGCAGGTTTAACAAAAGTGTTTATTTGAGGCCCTAAGTTACACCAAACTTCCCAGAACGACATCAAATCTTAGCCAAATGATACCTTTAGTAGTTTTGATCTATTTTTATGAATTTTTGTAATATATCTTGAAATCTATTTCAATATATTTTTCTGTAAACCATTGTGTAATTACTTGAGATTTTGAGGTAGTAGAGGCTGGACATCAGAGAGTGGAATTCTTGTAGCTTGTACTTCATCACTTTTTACAGGAAATCAAAGGACAGTTGTAGCTATTATTTAGGAATTCTTGTGTTGTGAGTGTGTGATAATCTTTTCTCTCTATTATAGTTTTATATGAATGATAAACAAGTCTCTTTTCCATATCCTCCTTCTTCAGTAATTTTCCTAAGATGTTTTAAGCAGAATTCTCTTAATTAATCTTTGTTTTGGTTAGGAATATCATTTTGTGTTCTTATTCTTCTGATAAATGAATTCATGCTTTCCATGCTCATTTTGAATCTTTTCTTTTCCACCCTACACTACATCAACCAACTCTTAAATGATCACAAAATCATACCTACCTTGCTCATTTATATCTCTTGTAACTGAAACCTTTGATATTTTGACCAAGTTCCCTGATTTTCACTCTTGATCTAGCAAAACCATAAATTTCAAAACCCTAGAGCTGAACATATCTAGCCTAATATCTTTTTCCCTCTCTAGTTATATTTGGTTGTGAGCTTTATAGAGACAACCCTCTCTGGTTTGGTAGGGCTAGCTGTTGAACCCTAAGTGGTTTGAGGTTACCTCCATCGATCTCCTTTCTCAGCCTTGGGACATTGTGGAGGATAATAGGACTACTCCGTTAGATATATCTCAACTTCTGTTGTACAAGGAGGTAGAAGAGCTTTTAATTTCTTGGTGGTCTGTTTTGAGGTTTCTTGGTTCATTGTAAGATTATGGCAAAACCTCGACGAAATGTGGGTAAAAATAATTATCTAAAGAAATGGTAGCTTCAATACTCCATGACACTACATTTTCTTAAAGGCCCATTGTATGCATTAAGTAGTTGCAAAGAATTAAAATATTGGTAGGCAATTATTTTATTAAAGGTATTTTTGGCAGTGTTTGGACATTTAATGATTTTTCTTTTAGTTGGTGAAGTGTAACTTTATTTTAGATTTATTTTTGTTAAGAGATGGGTTTTTATTGTTTCAAATGATCATGAAATTGGTGCATTTGGATTTCAAATTTACCATTTAAAAAAAAATCATATTTGACCAAAATATATGTCCAACAAAAATCAAAAACTTTAAATAGTAGACTTTATCTCCTAAATAGTTAATAAACAATAAGCCCCATATAAATCAATTAATCTAAAACTTATACATAAATTGATTTATTCTTATTATGTTATTATATTTATCATAATAAATTTTAAAACATCTTATGTTATTATGTTTATTATTCTGTTTTTGTTTTGGACAACACTTTACTTTACATATAAGAGGAACTTATTAATTGAGAGA
>APFE030267193.1:0-11163 GCA_000404065.3 Pinus taeda | reverse complement strand
AATCAATCAATATATTAAATTAAAGTAATATAATAGATCCGTTTTTTATTTCGCAAATATATGATTGAAATTAATGAATCCTAATTAAATCAATAAATAAAATGTAAATCAATTTCTTATTTTAATTTAATTGTCCACACAATCTTGGATAGATAGTGATTGGGTGCACTGTTAAGGCACTCCTAGATGTTAAGTCAGTATTTTAATTTAGCTATATTTAAAATAAGCGGCAAGGAATGCTAGCTATGCGGTCATGTTCTTATCGTGTTCCATATTTTTTGGTTTCATTTAAGCATGATTAGGGAGTAACCTTATTTATGAAAGAGACATTCTTTAATATTTTCTTTAAGAGTGAGAGGTAATTTACTATTTAATATAAAGATGTTGTAACGGTTGTAAAATGAAATATTAACTTAAATAATAATAAAATAAAAGACAATATTGATTGAAATAACAAATAATAAAAATGAAATTAATATTAATGAAATGAAATTAATATTAATATTTGATATTAATGAAATGAAGTCTTATTTCTACTACATCTCTGTATTTATTGTTATATCTATAATTTTTTGTGTTCATGTTTAAGTTCAGACGAATGAAATCAAATAAAATTTTGCAAGGCCTAAAAAGCTGCGAAGCTCTATTAGAGTAGTCAGGGCTAGCCAATCACAAATGACTTGGATCTTAGTCAGATCCACATGCACACCATGCTCATCTATGATGTAACCCAGATATTTGACTTGGTTCATGCCAAAGGCACATTTATCCAATTTATCACATAGTTTGTGATGTCGAAGGGTTTCAAGGACTTGTTGAATGTGTTGCAAGTGTTATTCCCAACTCTTGTTGAAGTTGAGGATGTCGTCCAGATAAACAACCATGAATGAGTTGGTTAAGGGCCACAAGATGTCATCCATTAGCCGCATAAAAGTTGTAGGGGAATTTTTCAACGCGAAGGGCATAACTAACCATTCAAAAAGGCCTTCCTTCGATTTGAAGGTGGTCTTCCATACATCTGTGGGCTTTATTGGAACCTGGTGATAACCAGACTTTAGATTGATCTTGCTGAAATACTTAGCCCCCTTGAGTTGGTCAAGAAGGTCATCAATCCATGGGATTGGATACCTGTTCCTAACAGTGATTTTGTTTAATTCCCGATAATCAATGCAGAACCTCCAAGTCCCGTCCTTCTTCTGTAAAAGTACAATTAGGCTCCCACAAGGTGAGGAACTTGGTCGGATATGCCTTTTTTGCAACAACTCATAGATTTTATGCTTGATCTCTTCATTTTATAAAATGGATAGGTGATATATCATCCTGTTGGGTAAAGGTTCTCCGGGAGTGATATCTATTGAATTATTGACTTGACAATGCAAGGGTACCCATGTGGGTGACAAGAAGATGTCCCAATATTCTTCCATCACCATATCCACCTACTTATACTATCTTGAGGAACCCTTCTTGAGGGCCATGGATGTGGCTATGACCTTCCCCTTATCTTGATAGTGAATCAGAAAGAAAACAAATTTCCCATTCTGGGAGATGATCTTACTGCATTGCCTAGCAGAGATCAAAGAGATGGCGGTAGGCAGGGATACCTCTAGTATCATGTATAATTTATTACCCAAAGAAATAATAAGAGAGTGAGGTCTAGGCTCATATATAGCATATCGCTTCCACAAGTATGATTGCCCTAATAATATGTCACAAAATTCAAGGGGAGAAACTTCAAACATTACTTCATTCGTGAAGGACTTGATGTTGTAGAGAAGGCAACATTGCTGGCTGACACAGAGATCTCATCCTTGGTGAAGCCACTCAATGTTGTACAACTATGGATGTGTTGTAGTTGGTAGGCCTAACTGCTTCATGACCTCTACTGAAATGAGGTTCTTTTTTCTCCTGTTGTCCACAATGAGCTAAGTAGAGAACCCCTCACCCACATCTATGAGTGGAAGAGGCGTTCCCCCTCCTCTGGATCTTCAGGCTCAGTCTTCTAGATCTTGGAGATGGACCATGTTGTGGAAAGGAAGGGACTAAGATGATCCAGAGTTTACCGATGTTTTTCATACCCTTCACATGAAGTTGGTTATCAAGGATTATGAGCGACATTTGGTACTCACGCACTGCAACTACCTACATAGGTACATCCAGGATGAGATGGAGTTCCTGGACATCTCCTTGATTGGCATGGCGTACCGATACACTGTCAATATTAAGAAGAATTTTAAACAAAAGAAGCAAGACTTTGGATTTGTGAGTCCAGAGCAAGTAAATGGCACCCCCAAGTCATGGAGCAAAGGAAAACGTCAAGGTAGGGTGACCCAAGACAACCTACCAAATCCGCAAGAAAAGAACAACATCACAAAGACAAACAAGGACACAATAAAATGGTGTGAGTTCCATAAGTGATCTACTCACAACACGAGTCAATGTGGGGCCAAGCATTCTGTGGTGGCTGAGATGAAGCCTTCTAAATTAGATTCATGTTCTGACTCTATGTCAAAGCCCAAAAAGGGGAATGACTAAGGGAAGCAAATCATTGATGCAGATCCCAGTGTTGTTTTGGCCACTGCCAAGATCCACAAGATTGAGCCCGAAGATCCAGAGAAGTGGGGAATGCCTCTTCCACTCACAGATATGGGTGAAGTGTTCTTTGCTACAGTTAATTGTTGAAAACAGGAGCCAAAAGAACCTCATTTCAACAGAGGTTGTGAAACGACTGTGCCTACCGACTACAACACATTTGTACTTATACACCATTGGGTGCCATCACAAAGGAAAATATTTCTACGTATACCAACAGTATCACCTTCCGTACAACATCAAGCCCTTCACAAATGAGGTACTATGTGATGTTGCTCCTCTTGAATTTTGTGATGTATTATTAGGAGAAACATACTAGTAGAAGAAACTTGATGTATATGAGTCTAGACCTTGCTCTGTTTTATTTATTTGAGTAATAATTTATACAGGATATCGTAGGTAGCCCTGCCTACCACCATCTCTTTGATCTCTACTAAGCAATGTAGTAATATCATCTCCAAAAATGGGAATGTTTTTTTTCTTTTAGATTCTCTCTTAAAGTAAGGGGAAGGTCGTAGAGACATCCATGCCCCCCAAGAAGGGTTCATCCACGTAGCAGAAGTATGTGAATATGGTCATTGAAAAATACAAGGACATTTTCTCCTCACACATAGGGGTACCCTTGCACTGTCAAGTCAAGCATTCGATCGATTTGACTCCTCGATAAACTCTACCCAACGGGTCGATATATTGTCGCTCCATTCTATAAAATGAAGAGATCTAGTGGAAAATCGAGGATTTTCAACAAAAATGGCACATCCAACAAAGTTTCTCACCTTGTGTGAGTCTGATTGTACTTGTACATAATAAGGATGGGACCTAGAGGCTCTGCATTGATTATCAAGAACTAAAAAAAATCATTGTAAGGAATAGGTATCCAATCCCACAGATTGATGACCTTCTGGACTAGCTCAAGAGGGCCAAGTATTTCAACAAGATCGATCTGAAGTATCGTTTTCACCAAGTTCCAATAGAGCCCACATATGTATGGAAGACCACATTCAAATACAAGGAAGTCTGTTCTGAATGGTTGGTTATGCCCTTTAGTTTGACACATGCCCCTACGACTTTTATGAGGCTAATGGATGACATCCTATAGCCCTTCACTAACTCATTCATGGTTGTTTATATGGATGACATCCTCATCTTCAGCAAGAGTTGGGAAGAACACTTGCAACACATTTGACAGGTCCTTGAAACCCTTCGATAGCACCAAATATGTGCCAACTTAGAGAACTGCATCTTTGGCATGATCTAAGACTAATATTTGGGTTACACCATAGTTGAGCGTCATGTGCATATGGATCTGACTAAGATTCTAGTCATTCGAGATTAGCCAGCCCTGACCACTCTAACAGAGCTTCACATCTTTGTGGGCCTTGCAAATTTTTATCAGAGGTTCATGTTGGGATTCTCCCATATCACATGGCCTTTGAGTCAGATTACTAAGGTCGAGGATAAATAAAATTTTTCCTGGTCCAAGTCCCAACAAAAGACATTCATTGAGTTGGATCGCCACCTCTGCTTTGCACTAGTACTCACACTGATAGACCTACAACAACCATTTGCAATTGAGATATACACCTCTGACGATGCTATTAGTGTAGTCCTCACCCAACATAGGCATCCAATGGCCTATCATAGTGAGGCACTTTCCGATACAATTCAGAAGTACCACACCTATGATAAAGAGATATATTCCATCGTGCAGGCTTGTTAGCAATGGAAGCATTACATTCTAGGGAAGGATATGGTCATCCACACCGATCACCTACCTCTTCATTTTATATAGACACAAGGGCAGTTGCAGAATGATCACCACCAAAAGTGGTCTACATATTTGCAATAATTCCACTTGAACATTAAATACAAAAATGGCAGCACCAATCATGTTGTAGACTGCCTCAGTCGGCCCGCATTTTCAATATTGAATACTGTTCTCAACACTTGTGTCCACGAGACCTCTGGATGGCTGCAACTATACAAAAATGGTCCACATTTCACCTCCACATACCAAATTCTAGTAGATGGAAAGAAAGTTCTTGATTTCCACCTCCATGACACATTATTATGCTACCTGGGGCATCTTTGTGTTCCTTCAAGCGAGCGTGCCAAGTTGATTTGTGAGCACACTACAGTCAGTTTGTAGGACACTTTTGTGTGGATAAAATTGTGGTTATACTACAAAATTACTTTTATTGGCCAAAATTTTGATTAGATGTTGGGAAATATATAAGATCTTGCACTACCTACGTCATCGCCAAGCCAACCATCAAGAAGCAAGGCATGTACACTCCTCTACCTACTCCCAACCAACCGTGGGAATCCATCTCCATGGACTATATGTCTAGCCTCCCTTCTACCAAGAATGGTAATGATTCTGTATTTGTGGTTGTGAATAGATTTTCTAAGATGGCTATGGTGGCCTGTAAGAAGAGTATCATAGTAGAGGACACTGCCAAACTCTTCTTTGAATGAGTGTGGCAACATTTTGTGATCCCACAGACCATTATATTAGATTGGGATAGCAGGTTCCCAAGCACATTCTAGTCTAGCCTCTGGACATTATTGGACACCAACATCACCAAGTCGATTGCCTTCAATCCCTAGAATGATGGCCAGATGGAGGTCCTCAATAGGATGATAGTGCACATACTCCGCATGTACAACTTCAAGTATCCATGAATCTAGGATGAGAGTCTTCCCGATCTGAAACACAATTATAATAGAGCTCTCAATATATCCACTAGTCACAGTCCCTTTCAAGTGAGTCTAGGATTTCAACCATTGTGTCTTATTGATGTTGTCAAGCCTCATGTGACTAAATAGACAAAATCCACACATGTATTGTCAGAGGTTGATAAAGTGACCAAATTTATTGAATGCATCCAACACATCCACTAGTAGGTTCATAACATCTTGGAGAATTCAAATGCCAAGTACAAGTAGTGACATGATCAACATCGGGTTCCACATCAGTTTTAGGTGGGTGACAAATTTCGGCTACATTTGTAGAAGGAGTTCCTCGCTAGACCCCACTGCAAGCTCCACACATTTCGAGATCGGCCATACACCATCACCAAGGCTATAGGGGACAATGCCTTTGAGCTCAACATTCCACCTTTCCTTGATTTGCACCCAGTGTTCAATGTGGACTGCCTTCGATCATACCTCCCACCATTATTGGACACATTAGACATTGTAGAACAACTCACACCAATAGAGTTAAACCAAGATTACATGGAATAAGACAAAACTAAATGGACATACAAATCAAGAAAAGTTGCTAGCAGAAGATCCAACTATATCAGGTTCTCAAAGCTAGCCAACTCTTTCACCAAGGCAAGTGGCTCACCAGGGACCAAGTTCAACAGAATTTTCCCCATTTCATTGAGGCACGCAATGCAATGGGAACCATTTCTTCCTAAGGGTGGAGGACTGATATAGGTGGATGTTGGTGGCCACCCACCTATTCCACTTGGACCCCCACCAATATCTCTTTCAACTTTTTAGTGTCCTTAATTGTAGCATGATTTACTATTTTGGAAATTTTTTGGGTCCTGGACTTCTGAAGCCGTTTTGAGGCCCTAAACGATGTTTTTTTAATACTAGGGTAAAAATGGCTCCTTGAACCATATTTTTTAATTGAAAGTTGTATTCCTCGGATAGATATTTCTCACGAGGTATTATGTGCGTCAAATGGAGATCGTATGCCAAAGTTATGACCTCGGGAAGTTGATATACCAATTTACCCTAACATGGCCCATAGTTTTGGTGCTTCATCTCCAAGGGTTAGGTTTTGGGATGTTTAGGGTTTTCCATTGTTTCTAATAATAAATAGGTCTTCGAGCCTCATTGTAACACAATTTAGAGGCATGTACCCGCCACATCTCTTCTAAGAGATAAGCTACCATCGCCCAAGCTAGTCTTATTTCCATTATGTTTGTAAGCCTATTTCAATATTTGATATTAATGAAATGAAGTCTTATTTCTACTGCATATTTGCATTTATGATTATATCTGTAATTTTTTTCATTCATGTTTAAGTTCATATCAATGAGTAAACTATGAGACAATTAAGGAAACTAAAAAACTAAAAGAGACAGTGGTGGGGGTCCAAGTGGAATAGGCAGGTGGCCACCAACATCCACTTGGATCCTAAATGTGAAATATATAAAATATAAATAGTAATTATACATTAAAATTGATTTATATAGATTAAAAGAATGGTATTATATTTCAAATTTTTATATTTAAATTTAGTTAATAAGCATATAAAAAAATAATATCTGCAATAAAATTTTATGAATGGGTGATACTTGCTAGTTTCATGGAGGGGAAAAGTTGCCACCATCCCACCCGTTGATATAAGGGGTGAACATCGCAACACCTCTCCTCTTGATTAATCTACAACCCATCGCTTTAGCGTTGAGGTGATTGCTCCATTATTCCCTTGCCACCTTGTTAAGAATGCACACAAAAACTCATTCAATGATGCATTCCTCCAAATGCACTCATTTTCAAAAGCATTTTCACTCCTCTCAGCGTTGCAGGCCGCCTATCACATGTGATGAGAAAATCATGGAGCATATTGATCCTTTGTGATAGTAGATAATTATGCCTATGGATAGAAATGTATTCAATCACATGAATTGCAAAGCTCATTGTATCTTTCCCAGCTTCATTCAACAAATTTGTGATCGTATTGTAGTTTTGGACCTCAACCAACATTTAAAACTTTAGTTATATATTCATGGTAAATTGTGGTTATTTGCTTTTTCTTATGTTGGTCTCTCTTCTTTCATGGCAGTTTGAAATTTTTTCAAAGGATCTATAGTTTTTTCCTTTTGTAGTTGTTGCTTCCCCCATCCTTTTCATTTTCCCCTCCTATGTTGGTCTTGGCTATCCTAGTCCCAAGCCTCAATTTTTATCTTCCTGGTTTTCCTTGTGCAGTTCTTCTCTTCTCAATGTTTTTGTCTTTGCCTTTCCTTGTCATTATTTCACACCTTCATGTCCCCTCCCTCATCTTTTTCCTCCTCGCCACCCACTAAACCTTTGTCCTCCTCAGCTTGCATTTAGCTTACATCAACTCCCCCTTTTGTCTATCTACTCCCCACCGACTTTGTGATGCAATGCCCCATCAATGGAATCATGTTAGGAGGGGTATTTCCTATTATAGGGAAATGGAAGGTTCCAGAGCCTAATGAAGAGTGAAAAATTTGGATGCGCAATTTTGGGAACATACTCCTCCCCAAATTTAGGAAGTTATAGAAATTGCATAAAGAGAGATAACATATGAACACCAAAGCTAGACGAACTCTGAAGTGATACCAAAAATGGAATATTAGATTCCAAAAAATGTCACTCATGCAACTGCTTCAATTACTATATCCACAGGTGGACCATTATTAGCACATCAAAGCCTTGATGGGTAGGGTAGATTGAAATGAGGCTTGAGAGGAAATTCTCCTCTAGCTAGATGAGCTACAGGTTCTCTCATGATCCATGGAATACAGAGTAAAAAAAATCAAGGGTCAATTAGTATTATCCCTTGCATATGCCTACTCACTAGGAAATTTCAAGGACCATATTCCAGTTGAGGACTCTAACTTTGATAAATATTAATGCACTCTTAGTTAGAAAATTTTCTCTATAATAGTTTTAGTTTTTTCAATTCAATGATGGAAATAGTGCCTATGGCATTGTCTTTGCAAATTATTTTCTTTTATTTTTGTAGAAACACAATGAACTCTTTATATTGTTTTTCTTTGAAACTACAATTATGTGTTTGGCATGGTTTCCCTAGTGTCATACCAACACATAACTATGAAATTTTGATGTAAACCTTATTTTTGAAAATGACAAATTACCTTCTCGAAAAACAATACTATATTTTTGTAAGTTGTATATCTATCTATCCATTTGTCTAAATACATATGATCAATAACATGCATATCACATTAAAACAATTTCTTTTATATAACATGTCAAAGAAAAATGGAAAGCTTATATATATATATAATATATATATATATATATAATATATATATATATATATAATTATATATAATCAAATTTTTAACAAAATAAAAATAAGAAAATATGTGTACATACAAAGATGTGAAATTTATATAAATATAAATAATATTTAGAAATCAATATAAATTTTTCTTAATTCTACATTTGCTAAGATTCGAGAGGAATTTGATCTTTTTAAATGCAAACCTCAAATTTTACACTCAGAAACACTCAAAATTTGCACTCAAAACATTTATATTTTAAGAAATTTGATATGTTTTAATCTCTAATAATTTTAAAGTTAAAATAAATTGGAGTTGAAAAAATCTATATTGCTATAATGAACCCTTACCATTTTGAAGGACAAAATAAATAAATAAATAAAACCACCTTCAAATTCCTTACGTTGATTTAAAAGTCTTTTATCACATTAACAAAAGGTTTATCAAAATTAAGCAAAGAAGTTGATACCAAAGAATTAGGATGGGAGAAAGTTTTGAGATGGACCTATAACACAAGATCCCCACAAGCTTGAGTATTATAAGATAAAAGATGGAAGATTGAACACAAGATGACTAATAGGCTTAAAGATCATTTATCATTTAAATTTTAATTTAGCTAATTTTATATGTCATTTTTTCTATATGTAAATTTTAAATGTGATGTTATTTATTTTGTTTTTCTATTAGTAAATGTATATATATATAATTTTTCGTGGTATATTTATGATGGTAGGATGTCATTTTTAGAATTGTGTTTTTTAAATTTAACTAAAGGAGAGATTTTCAACATGTTATTTGTGTTCAAAACTGATAATGTTAATTTACAAAATTAAATATCAATTTATTTTAAAAATTGATCTGCAAATTCATCTTAATCTAATAAATTATGTTTATTAAAATTAATTTTTATTACGTGAATTGATATCTGTTATTTAAATAATAATATAATTTTTTAGGTTTAAGATTTTCAACTTTTTTCATAAATATATATATATATATATATATTATATATATATATATATTATAGGATTTGAATAACCGAATTTTTTAAATTTATATCATATTTTATAACAAGGTTATCACACCATTTCCATGACACTGTTTGATGTATATATATATAATTTTTTTTTAAATGATACTATTACAAATTTACAAATATTTACTAAAACAATCATATAAATTAAAAAGTTGGTAAAGTGTTGATAGTCATCGATTCATAATATGCCAACATTTACATTCATCATATATTTTAAGTGTGAAAATTTAAGATATCATAAGAATTAACTAAATAATAATAATAATATTATTATTGTTAATGATAAAAAAATTAATTTATAAGTTAAACAAATATACATTTCAAAAAATCATATAATAAGATTATTAACCATAAAGATTTTAGTATGGAGATTTTTAATCTTTAAACTGGCTTTGTTACAATACTATGAGTCAACACCATGACTTATCAATACCAAATACCCAAAACATCATAACTCATTTCAAATGACATTTGTTCAAATGACATTTTTTTAATTAATAATTTAATTAAAAGGGAAAATAAGACATAACTATTTTGGAACTAAATCTCATCCTTTGATTTGTGTATATGATTCTTGGTACCCATTGTTATAAGGAAATTATACCAAAGCTAGAATCTTTCCTCATTGTTTGTCTACACTCCATTTTCACTTGCTAACACTCTAAGCACCTAACAACATACTCAGAAACATCCATTTTCATGCTTGACCAATAATACGTCTTTTCATCACTGCTACCATTTTTTGATAACCAAGATGACCCAAGGTATTTTCTTAAACACAACACATATGAACTTCTTCAAGTCAGTGAATACAAGGTATATACCATTTACCTTTGAATTTTAATATGCTACCTTTTTTTATAACCAAGATGACCCAAGTTATTTTCATAAACACATCATATATGAGCTTCTTCCAGTCAGTGAATAAAAGGTATATACCATTTACCTTTGAATTTTAATATCCCATCCTTTGTGAGTGAGTATTATTACTCAATGCTCCTTTTGGTTCTTGCCACAAACATTCCTTCACTTGTTGGTAATGCACATATTGATGCATTTCCTCTTTCATATTTTCTTTAAAGTAAATTTCACACATGTTTATGGCTACCACATGAGCCACTTGTAGCCTCCAGCTAAGAGCATCTGGTACTTTTATTTCCTTTCCTTTAATATATTTTATTTCAAAATCAAATTCACTAATCAAGGCTATCCACCTTTCCTGTCTTAAATTTAGCTTGGGTTGGTCAAATAAGTACCTCAACCCTCCATAGTCTAACATAAAAAACAAATTCCTTCCAAGGAGGTAATGCCTCCATATTTTCAATGCATGCGCTATCACTAGTAATTCAAAGTCATGAGTAACATAACTTCTCTCTTGCTCATTCAAATTCCTTGATTCATAAGAAAACACTTGTGTTGGCATTATGTTTCTGGTATGGTTATATGTTACAGATGTTGTACTTGATGGAAACACCCATGGCATGGCTCTCAATATGATGAGAATTAAGAAGTACGCAA
>APFE030267191.1:0-13698 GCA_000404065.3 Pinus taeda | reverse complement strand
AGTCTTGATCTCTCGTCATTTATTCTTCCTTCCCCAAGGAAATTCTGGTCAAATTCATTGTTAAGATATCACTAGTTATACAATCATTATTTAAATCATCAATATCATTAAGAGAACTTTCTTCTTGACCGAAACATCCCTTCACTTCCTCCTACCGTTATATCACGAAACTTCATGTAACATTATACTCAACATCATAACAGTTAATTAAACTTAAACTGAAATCATAGTGTATGATTTAGATATACAATAAAACATGATTTAGATGATCCATAAAAGTATTTGTCTTAGCTAAGTAAGCACTCCTAATTAGTTCATCACACAATTTGTATGCTACAATTCTAATATAGTCTATTTATTTGCAAGTTTCAACATTTAGAGCTAATTAAGCTATTATGCTTTGACTTATCCAATTACATAACTCATCATTGACACATCTACTAACAAAATTTCAATATTTTCCTATGTTCTTTGTGAAAATTGACTTGTTATAAAGAGCATAATAAACGTTGATCTTACTTCTTTCTTACCAATTATTTCATACTTTTAATTACATCTCATGAGTTTTCCTTATTATTGTTAATAATGTGGACCATAAAGTAAAACAAATTCAATAGCGCAATATTTACATTATTTAGTGCATTAATTATCCATATAAACACAACTTCCTTATGCTAGTTACTACTGAGCAAATGTAGAAACTAAACATCAATGGATATAGAGTAATCAAAGATCAAGGAAATTATTTTCTTCAAGTCAACCAATATATTATTTTACCTTTTTCTCTTCTTGAGAATTAACATCCTTCGATCAAGGTCAACCAAATAATTATTAATTATGACTTAAGATTAGAATCACCTTGAATCCACATATTGATGATGTTTCATGATATATTTTTATTTTCTCCAATAGTCTTAATTTCCTAATGCTTCATGTCTACTAGTTTCAAAGATGAGAATATCATCAAATTGGCCTTGATTTCTCACCTTGAATCATCATGGTTTATTTTCCACCTCTGGTAATTACACTTGGAAATGTTATTACTATTCCTTTAATCACATAGTTTATTTCATCCATTTGTTCATTTTTTTTTATTTTTTATTATGGATTCATTTCTTAATCCAATGTGATCATACCTTTTAGAGCTCTTGAAAATGACCTTTGTTATAATATCCACTATCAAGTTTCAAAATTCTTCCATGTTTGTTTAAAGCTCCCTTTGTCATGTATATCATGGTTTGTTCAAATAGTCTCCCTAAGAAAAATTTCATACCCAATGCCTCATGTATGACTAAATGTAAGCTTCAAATTAAAACATGCTTGTGTAAATTTGTGGTTGCATTAGCTATTCTATAACATGCATGCATATATTTTTAAATGGAAAATAAATTCATGCATTCACAATTAAGAAAAGTTGATGTAACAAAATATTTATTTATTTCTTAAATGAACCAAATTATTAAGATAAGTAAAATTAAAAGCTATTCATTTTCATTTCCTATGAAAAGAAAATTGACAAAATGATTTGTATCCAAAAGAATATATTAATATTTCAACTTGTATACAAGAAAAAAAAAATTAATTTAAAAAAATATTAATAATTCAACTTCAAACACCACAGTCTATAACTAAAGGTTACCAATGTGAAAATAAAACTCACATACATTAATAACTAAATTGTAATTAAATTCATAACATAATGTTGTAATTACGCCTAAGGTGTTTCCCTCTGAAATCAACTTTCCTTTGAGATTACGTGTCCATTTGTGAGCACTTGATTTTGTTGTTATACGATTAAAATTGTTTGAGCCATCGGATTCATAGAACGGTTCAACTACCGGGACTCTGTATTATCGATCAAAGCGTCGGCTTCGCCACAACAACAACTACTTCCATTCCCAGCACTTGCTCGAATGTATCGGTCCCAATCTTGCTCAAAGTCCTCGTCTGTGTTTCACGGAAAACACAGAGGTTTCAGATTCAATTCTCTGCGATGTCAATCCTTGCAATCCACGGCTGTTTCGAAGGACCTCTCGACGCAGGCGGGGAACAGATTCCTAGAGCCGAATGTTGTTGAGCGCAATGTGATTCGTCTGGGTTTAGTTGAGTTCTTCCAAGCAACAAAGTGAGACAATACCGATTTGTTCTCCCCATGGATTTACAGAATCCACCCATCAAAGAGGAATGGAGCATTGGTACCCTCCTTTGGCGGAAAACGTAACGGCATTGGTGTACGAGCTAAAAGAAAGGGACGAGCTCTTTGGTGGGGTTAGATTGGGTTCGAACTCACCCGCATCTGCACATCTCGCAAGCAAAACATTACGAACTGGGATGAGCGGGAAACACTGTTTGATTGATCTACTTGGCTCGAATTAAAAAAGGAAGGATACCATTGGGACGAGCTATTTTATTTGGTTCGATATGAGATGTATGGCCTCAGGGTTCACGCCCAAATAAGAGATGCATTTTGGCATCTTACAAGCAATTAGATCCATAAGCGCCCATCAGAATCGAACACGCCTGAATAACAGATGCATCTGTTGTGGAATGTTTAATGTATATAATTATTTGTTTCCTCATCTGCGAGAAGGATGTAACTGAATCCATATCCATATCCGTGTCTGCTTTGGGATGTTTTGTATATGGTTTTATATCATTTTTATCCTGAGTTCGAACGATGCAGGATGCACAGTGAGGGTTCGAAGTGGCGATCAAAATCTACCACGTATGTATGTTTTACCTTGCTCTTTCCTTACATATATTTAATTAACTGTCTTCCTTTTTTTAAATGGGTATGATGCAAACGCATTTGGGCATCTCACAAGCAATTAGATCCATAAGCGCCCATCAGAATCGAACACGCCCGAATAACAGATGCATCTGTTGTGGAATGCTTAATGTATATAATTATTTGTTTCCTCATCTGCGAGAAGGATGTAACTGAATCCATATCCATATCCGTGTCTGCTTTGGGATGTTTTTTATATGGTTTCATATCCATTTTTATCCTGAGTTCGAATCATGCAGGACGCACAGTGAGGGTTCGAAGTGGCGATCAAAATCTACCGCGTATGTATGTTTTACCTTACTCTTTCTTTACATCTATTTAATTAACTGTATTCCTTTTTTTAATTGGGTATGATGCAATATTTACGATTCCTCCATTGATCTGATAGGCTTTTGATGTTCATTATTTTGACATGACAAATTGGAGTGGTTACTGATGTGTATAAATATATGGCGGAAGAAAAGGGAAATAGTGCAACTTAGTTCGACATTTTTTTCGTATTGTAAATGAACAGGTAGGTTTCTTTTTGCTAAAATAATTAATCGTGCATAGGCTATACATGTACGTTTCTCTTTCATTTCGAAAATAATTAATTTTTAATAGACAAGTCATGAGAATCTGGTCCTGAATTGGTAGATTATATGACATTTTTTTTTGTTTATAACCATTTTAATAGTTTTCTCAGTTTAGACAGAGATTAAGAATTAGATTACATTTATTGTTTATTTAAAATAGTTTTTTTCTAGAACTAAAACAAAAATTTCAAATCAGAAAAAGATACTGTAGAGCCTAAACCGAACAAAATTATAAACTATTAGTTATTGCACATAATAGAATGAAATTGCTAATGCTGTTATAGACTCTAATGGTCTCCATAGCATTCAGGATTCCATTTTTATGCCGTAAGGTGTTTCTCTCTGAAATCAACTTTCCTTTGAGGTTACGTGTCCATTTGTGAGCGCTTGATTTTGTTGTTAGACGATTAAAATTGTTTGAGCCATCGGATTCATAGAAGACGGTTCAACTATCGGGATTCCATTTAGGGAGAAAACTCACAAGCTTCCTTACCATTCCCATTTATACCATGCACTGCAATTATTGCAGTCCAAGCCGCAACACCCTTATTATATATGTGATAAAAAGCTTTCCTTGTAAGTTTAATATTTCCATAGATGGTATATATCCATAAGGGAAAAACATACAAATACATTGGAATAAAACCTACTCTTGATTATATATGTATGGAATTTATCGCCTTCTTGCAGAATTTCTAAGTTTGCACACATGGGAAAAATATTGAGAATCATTGGCAAGTTTGGTTGGATGCCATGTTGTTGCATTTGATGGAAAAATCGAAGGGCTTGCTAGCATGTCCATTTACTTTGTATCTTATGATCATTGATTTTCACAGAGTGGCACTCTTGTTAGAGCTTTCATAAAGCACTTTGTGTGCATCCTCTTTACTTTTGCCTTTAACATACATGTAAATGAGTGCCCAACACAAAGATACAACTGTCAAAGAGCCACACCTAATTCCATAAGAATTTTGTAGAGTAAACATAATCTAGATTTTACTAGCCACTGTAAGGAAGTTTTAAGAATGAACCACACTAAGATATATATAGTTGACCACATGAAAGTGGAAACATTTGTTATATTCCTGATAAAATATTCTAATATTTAATGCTTTAACAAGAAAACCAAACAGGCAATAAAAACAACTGAATTCTGTAATCTAATTTTCAGTATGTTTCAAAAGCATCACTGGAGATTATATAATTAATAAGATGACCCAGAGCATTAGACGTTGAGACAGTCTAACTGTGATTTGGTTTCATTTACTCCATTTTGTTTAATTGTTAGTTTGTAGTATATTCCTCATGATGGTTACTGTGTTAATACCCATGTACGCTCCATGATTGCATCTAGATTCTAAAGTTATTGTCAATAACTGTGCCCTATACCTTCATATTTATGTTGCCTATCCTTCTTCATCTAGAACTACATGATTAATTGAAAGGAAGATCTTGTCTTCAAATTCCCTCATAGCAGAATGAATGAATGATACTGAGCGACCTTAATTGCCGATCACTTATGTTAGTGCTTGACCTAGAGCTTTTAATTGAGGTTCCTACCTATTGAAAATAGTCATCAAGTACTGGTTGATGGATACACAAGTTGACAACTATTATGCTCAATAGATATTGCAGAAATTGGAAATCAACACTTTTACATAAAACTCAGTCAAGAAATCCAACACCCACCTCTCTAATTTTTTTTCTTTATTGTGCCATAGTATGAGAAAAATTGGTTAACATCCTTAATTGTTGCTTTGGTAGACAAATTACAGACCTGGACTGTGTAACCATCTGTAATGGCCATTGACAACACTTGGAAGTGTCTGTTATGCTATGATTCACAATCTTCTTCTCAGAATTTTAAGTGAATAGCAAACACATAGATATGATATATATATTGTGACACTAAATAGTAACCAAAAGGAAGATTGATTAAATTAGCATTAGTTGTTTTTACTACATTCTTTTCATGGTTCTCTGGTCTTGGTGACCAAGAAAAACAACGAGGAGTGTTGTGATTTCGTCTGCGCTTTCACTAGTTTTTTAATGGCAGAGATTGTTGTAATTTTGACACCCATTGAAGTAATTTTTCCCTTTTTTTTGTTGGTAATGACAGGATTTGAGGGAGATTTTTATATGTGTAATGTTCATCATATTCTCTGTTGTTTGAATTCTTTTTGGCTATGAGGCTTGTCTTCAACCTTCAGCGAGTTCCTCTGCATCTACCTGCATGCAGCCCAGTTCTCTAAGCACAAAGGGCTTTCTCATCGAAGAGCCCCTCATAGATGGACAAGAGGACGCCTTTGCAGTATTAGAGAGATTTGCGGTGGAAGCAAAGGAAGAGGGTAGCCCTCTTTTTCACATTAGCAGTACACAATATCTAGCTCTAACATTTTTTCTCGTTATCAAACGACCATTGAGGTCACCAATATGAAGTCAGATATTGACAACCATCTCAAGTCGATTCCCATGATTCAATTGGGGATTCAGTTGGGGCTTACTCATAAGGTTCTTCTTGGTCTGTCCACACTCAGGGAAAGTGTTCAACCTTCAGCGAATTCCTATACATCTACCTCCATGTAGCCCATTTCTCCAAGCACAAAGGAATTTTTCATTGAAGAGCCCCTCATAGCCGGAGAAGAGGACACCTTTGCAGTATTAGAGATATTTGTGGTGGAAGCAGAGGAAGAGGGTAGCTCTCTTTTTTCGCATTTGGGTGGCTGGCAAGGGTGGAGCAGGCAAAACCCTCCTCCTCAAGACAGTCTTCAACAGTCCAAAGGTGAAAAATATCTTCAGAGGTGACTTATTGCTTTGGCTCATTATTTCCAATAATCCATCTTTCACAAATCTTAGAGATGAACTGTGTATGCAAATAGCCACGCTTACAAAGATAGAATTAGACAGAAATGAGGGTGATGAATTTGCAAAGATGTGGTTGAGTCAGAGATTGCAGACTCAGAGGTTTGCTTTATTTTTGGATGACATTTGGAGAGATGGTTCCCAGTTGATGGAGGAATTGTGTTTGCTGCTACTAACCCACCACTCCAACTCCAAACTTGTTGTAAGTTCAAGAAATCATAGATTCCTGTCAGAAATTGGAGTTGCAGAGACATCCTAATAAGAATGGGGGATTTGTTAGAAGAGGACAACTGGCAGCTATTTGTTATTCATTATTTCTGGTTATGTTCCTATTGTTACATACTATTGCCTAAGGCTTTGCTTATATGGCTATCCCATCCTAAAAGGGATAAGCATGTTTTTAAGGAAATCCTATAAAGGTTGATATTGGTTTCATCCCTGGATTTATAGGTGTTGGCATCGACATTGCGATTCGCTGCAAGAAAGAGTTGGCAACTCTCCAAGATGTTGTAAGAGAGATTGAGCCTATCATCACCCACATCCAGCAATATCACCTGCAGATAAACAAAAAGAGGGGTATTTCCACTTCTCACAGTCACAATAATGTTTCAGTGGTTAATGTATGGCTAAAAAGATTGGATGCGCTTCTCTTACAAACATCTCAAATGGCGCAATAGTGCACAGTATTCAGCTTTAACATTTTTTCTCGTTATCAAACGATCATTGAGGTCGCCAATATGAAGTAAAATATTAACAACCATCTCAAGTCGATTTCCATGATTCAATTGGGGCTTACTCACGAGGTTCTTCTTGGGCTGTCCACACCACGCTCGGGGAAAGTGTTCAACCTTCAGCCAGTGCCTCTACATCTACCTCCATGCAACCTATTTCTCCAAGAACAGAGGGATTTTTCATCAAAGCTCCCTTCATAGTTGAAAAAGAGGACGCCTTTGCAGTATTAGAGAGATTTGTGGTGGAAGCAGAGGAAGATGGTAGCTCTCTTTTTCGCATTAGCAGTGCACAATATCCACCCCACTCTAGAGCTGCTTTGAATTGGCTGTTTTTTAGTCACTCAAATATAGTGAAGGAAAATTGGCATTTTTTCCCCTAAAATCTGGCAAGTTTCATGAATATTTTGAATTTCAATTATCATTTTGGATTGATAGATTTGAAGATGGTTCCAATGAAAGCAAACCCAAATATTCCAAAATATTGAATGCTTAGCCTTCTTCATACCGTGAAATTATTTGACCATCTAACTTTCTTTATTTTAAGCAGGGTAAAAACTCCTTGGAATCATCTAATAGCGAACTTGACAATTGAGGCCTCTTCAAGATGACTTCAGAAACCTGACAATTGAGGACTCATCAAGATGACTTCAGAAACCTAGTATGAGAAATAAGTCAGCAAACTTATTAAACCTATCCAAGGCACTAGAGGTAGATAAACTCAGGGCATTAAATATTAGCGCTAATTCAAATTAATCCTGGCTTTGATATAAAGTCTGATATATCAAACTGGGATTTAGATGAGTCTGGACTACTTTAGGAATTTCAGAGAAGTTAGTAGATGGGTTTTCGTTTAGAAATTGTAAAGTATGTTCATAGACTCGAGATTTAAAGCCTATTCTTAAGGACAATGTTCATAATTGGAATGAACACAGGGCCTTCATAAGGGGATCAATATTACTTGTCAGGATTTTATTTACGTATTTCAAATTAACATATTATGAAAGTTATACCATGTAGAAGATAGTCCAGTAATTTTACTAAATCTACTTTGGTACTGTATTTTCCACCATTTTACAAGTAACTCGTGCCAGGTGCATGACAGAGTCACTTTCCTTAAAGATAAAGGATGTTGGAACATGTAGAAGATGGGAAGTAATTCTACTCCATTCTATTTTAGTATTTCATAATATTTTCATAAGTTGTGTTTGGTACATCACATAGTTAATGTTCAATTAATTCTACTTCATTCTATGTCGGTATTTCGTATTTTTTTCGGCCATTTTACAAATAGGTTTACCCAGGAGCATAACAGTGTCACGGAGTTAATAGATCACCTTCGTCCCACTGGTCTAATGAACCCTCCATTTTGTCTTTGTATTCATCTTCCTAAAAGCTCATGTTCCAAAACAATTGCAGAACAACTTGATTCCAAGACCTGGGCATGGTATTTCCATAACATTTGCCTTGCTTGGATTTCACAAGTATTTCTATAGAAATATCTTCTAAATCAATATGAGTTCAACAGTTTTATAATCCTTTTCCCCCTTTTTAAGGCGGGAAGAGCCAATGGGGTGTTTACACCACACAAATTAATGTAACACCTAAGTTATTTTAAGAAGTTGAAACACAAGGTGCAGGGAGTGAATCTTCTGAAGGGGATTCTGATAGGCCAAATATGGATTGCCCGCTAGGACGGTGAACTTTAAAAAAAAAGTGCCTTAAGTGTTCCACAATAAAGCACTTGCTAATGCTAATGGCATGTCTAAGTTCTTTCAGGTGGACCAATGAATAGGTTATGACCAACTGTTCTAGCACCACTTTTCACTTCAAAGTGTACATAACAAAACAAGTATATATTAGTAATTGAAGCAAGGTTGTTTTTTAAAACTACCACCCAGCCTACTAGATTAAGAATCCTTTGTGGAATTTTCATTAAGTCTATTTTTCATATTATATTTTACCATTTTTTTCTGTCATATCAACTTGATGTTGAGCACCCATGAGCTATAGGCCAATAATCCATATTTTACAAATCTTGGAAATGAACTGTGTATGCAAATAGCCACGCTTACAAAGATAGAATTAGACAGAAATGAGGGTGATGAATATGCAAATATGTGGTTGACTCAGAGATTGCAGACTAAGAGGTTTCCTTTATTTTTGGATGACGTTTGGGAGATGGTTCCCAGTTGATGGAAGAATTCGGTTTGTTGTTGCTAACCCACCACTCCAACTCTAGACTTGTTGTAGGTTCAAGAAATCGCAGAGTCCTGTCAGAAATTGGAGTTGCAGAGACATCCGTAATAAGAATGGGGGATTTGGTAGAAGAGGACAGCTAGCAGCTATTTTCTATTCATCATTTTCCATATAACAATGGAAAACTACCAGCAAATAGAGATGAGAAAACGACAAAGGTTGTGAGCGCCAACTTTGGAGGGCTTCCACTCACTATTAAAGCCACGGGGAGTGCAATGGTAGCCAGAACTCATCCACGGGAATGGAAATTGGTAGTCCACACTTAGGGAAAGTGTTCAACCTTCAGCCAGTTCTTTGTTCTTGATTGGCATATCTGATTACAAGTTATTTTCTCACTGATATACAACCAATCAATAGGATGCTCATTGCTATCATTTTTACAGTCACGCATAAGTCAATGTCATGCAATCAATGTTACTCTTACAACATCAACAAATCGTCAAGGATCTGTCACACAAGGTATTTGTCCTGTGTCAAGGTCTTTAGCTATTAGTGCTATTGGTGAAGCTTCAGACCTAGGATCACAACTTGAAGAGAAGAAATTGGTAGAGCCTCCTAATCTGAAGATAAATATCACAGATACCCAAAGAAAAGCTCGGTCTTCTCAAGTAATGGCGCTTCTAAGTTTGCTACTGAGGCATGACAACACAAAATTGTACATTGTTTCCTTTTTATTTTCGGAGGGGTAATGTACACTCTAAGTAGCCACTTGTGATATTAAAACAGTGAGCTCTAAGGTCAATATAATGCTCAAACTTATTGAGAAACAAGAGTTGGAGATATTCAATAGAAAAAGATGGAGATGGGAGTTCCAATGGACAATCTGCTTCAAAAAAATTCAGCTCACGGAATCAGGAATCGATTTCAATTATTATGCCTCTGTATGATTAACTTATTAGCATTTCCAAGTATGATATTTCTTCTTATTCCAAAGCTGACAAAGCTTGTCAAAAATAAAGAGTTCAGGTTACCAAGATGAAAAATAAGAGTCAACCTTGACAAATATCCCTCGACTCCTGAGCTGAATAAACTCCAATGACAATACCTGTCTTATGTCTTAATTAGCAAGACCCGGAATTATGTGCAATATAAATTCTCTTACCTGAATAAGGAGGAGAAAAATAGAATTCCACATAAGAGACTAATTATTTTAATTAACTAAATATTAATAAAAAGTAAATTAAATCACCTTTATCTTACTAGATTATTTACAATGATTTTAAAACATACTTTCAGTGTTACAACTACTAATTTTTTATGAATATATGTGACTTCGAAATAAACAAATTCACATTAAAACTCATTTATTATGATTTTAAAGAATACTTTCAGTGTTAAGCAACCATTAAAATTTTATGAATAAATTTGACTTTAGAAATAAATAAATTCAAATTATGAGTAGAATTTTTTTCGGGATAAGTTATGAGATGCAGAAGATTGGTTGTATAATCCCAACTAAGGGTATGAGACAAGAGAGACTAACTATTTTTATTAATTAGATAAAAAAACAAATTAAAATTATGATTTAGTTCTAATAATCATCTTCATCTTACTCGAGAGAGACTAATTATTTTTATTAATTGAATAATAAAACAAATTAAAATTATGATTTAGTTCTAATAATCATCTTTATCTTATTAAATTGTTTACTATGATTTTAAAGCATACTTTCATTCTTACACAGCCATTAATTAATTTTTATGAATAAATGTGACTTTAGAAATAAATAAATTGAAATTGAAACTAAATTACTATGATTTTAAAATAAATTCAAATTAACTCACATGTACAATTTATAGTGTTCCTCCTACCTCTCCTCTCCTTTGGCTATAGCTTTCCCATTGAGCAAATTGGTAGCTTCATAGTCATGAACAACGATTTATATGCAATATTAATTCAATAATTAATAAAAAAAATAGTGTGAGGCACAATAAATTCAAATTGAAACTGAATTACTATGATTTTAAAGTAAATTCAAATTAACTCACATGTACAATTTATAGTGTTCCTCCTACCTCTCCTCTCCTTTGGCTATAGCTTTCCCATTGAGCAACTTGGTAGCTTCATAGTCATGAACAACGATTTATATGCAATATTAATTCAATAATTAATAAAAAAATAGTGTGAGGCACCCTAAATCAATTTCATTTCTGCTACATCTCTATATTTCATTTAGATTTGCCCATTCCCATGTCATGATTGTTCCTCAAAATTTATGACTTACGGCGTTTCCTTTGCAACATTTGGTGCAAATGCTAGTTATACTCATTGTTAAAAATACCTCCACTCTTATTCATCTCTTCCAAAAATAGCAAAGTACTAATTTGTTTGAGAAAAATAGCCCCACCTTGTTTACAGTTTTTACTCATAAAATTTGATTACAATTATCGTGTGAGGAAAGTATAACCTAAAGTATATTATTTTGGATATTAGCTTGCATTCATAAAATTTAATCACCACATAAACTAGGAAATACAAGTCCAAATAATACAAAATCGAGATTAGATTAATCATATCAATTGCACCATTATATTATTTTGTAAGATTTAACTTTTATATATATATATATTCAAATCATAACTTTATGATATTTAAAAATAAGAGCACCTTCAAAAACAAATTTGAACTATTATCTCTGTAACATATGATACTTAATAAAAAATAAATTTAACTTCACTATTATATTTAAAACAAAGCAATAATGATATTGTTGATATATATAATTAACAAAAGCAAACTAGAGAATGCATATCGTTTGTACCAGAACCACAACGCTGACTCCGGCGTGAATCTTTATGGACTTTCATCCCTTATTTTTCGGATTACACATTCTCATAATGGGTATGCCAGCTAAATCATCGTCACATTTTAATTCTGGCTATTTTAAATTTATGTTACGCTCGATCATGCCGGGGCAAAAAAAATTGGAGTAAGCTTCAATTTCTATAAATAAAATATTAAAATTTATAAGAAAATTAAACAAATAAAATGTAATCAGAGATCCGCCCTTACCATGGAAAGTCAAAAGTTAAAAAAAAATGAAACCAAAGCACCCACTTAGCTTGGTAGATGAAATATTGATAAAATAAGAGTATGTCTTGGAGGAAAAGATTCCATCTTTCACTGGCAATGAATCGAAGTAGATCGATGAGATATTATGGAAGAGTAGTGCTCTTATTAATGACAAATTGCAACGATGAAGTACTACCCACAAGGATCAATGATTTTATTGAAGGACGTTGGAAGTAAATAAATCAGACCCCTATAACCTAGAGCAATAAATTCAAGGTTTGCTCCGAATGATGGTATTATCATGGGTTGTTGGTTTAAATCCCCACTTGGGCACATAAGGCCCGCGTTCGATCCCAACTTAGACACAGTTGCTTTCCCTCCTTTAAGGATCAAAGAAAGTTTCGATCCCCTCTAAAATGTCATCCTAAAGTCTGTAAGGAAAAATCTCATGTACAGATCCGTGAAGCATGTTTGAGGCCAAATTTTCAAGCAACATCAATGAATAATAACTTGCATGTATGTCAATATAATATTATATAAATTTTTCAAGCAACATTACTGACTTATATAATATTATATAACATCAAACGAATGTCCTTCTAACATATGACTCCCTTTTTTTATAATAAAAATAGCGTTTTCCGGAAAAAATGGAACTTTCAAACAAAGAAAGAGGTCTCTAGTAGCATTCGTAGGAGTGAAGTATAGTAACGTGTGAGCTATTGATATAAATGACCGTATATAGGGGTAAGTATATAGGGTCAATATTTATTAGAAAGCTAATATTTTTATTTTCAATTTAAAGAGTAATTATCATTAATTTTTGTTTGTGGAAAAATATAAGAAAATTTATCATAGAATTTGATTTCATTAATTGTTCACACTTCATGAAAATGCTTCACACACTTTCTTGTAACTTATGCGGATTTGTTTTAGGAAAATAAAAAAAAATGTTTTTCTATCAGCTAAAGTTAAAGACAGTATAACATCCGAAATCTATACCTATTAACCAAAAATCGACGGTAATAGAAATTATATCCGAGAGTCGAATTTGAGAGGAAAATGGCATAAAGCAACTTACCCATAAATGACAGCTACTTTTTTTTTTCTTTTTCTTTTTCTGTCAAAGAATAGAAAAAACAATGCTTCCATATTAATAAGCAAAATTAAAACAGGGGATTAGAATCCGACTAATTTACCAATTTCGTTGAATCAGAGTAATTTGTTTTTAATTAAAATTCCAACCCAGATATAACATCAAATTGGATATCGAATTTCTATTGGATTCAGTCAATGATGATCGATGTCTTTCTGGTGGGCCTTTTGGAGGGGCAGAGTCATTATTGGCATTACTGACATTGTAGTTGATGGCAGGAACATTAAACATGATTAATGGATGGATGTCCATGTTGACTAGGCTAATAGGACATTTGCATTGAAAACCACTATGATATTTATTTTTTCATCGGACTTA
>APFE030267188.1:0-28502 GCA_000404065.3 Pinus taeda | reverse complement strand
AATATCTTATAAAAAACCATTTTGAACCCAATAAAAAATAGTTTAATAGTTAAATTTACAATAAAGTCAAGTTACATATACATTATATGTTAGGAAGCAAATTGCAACATAAAATAAAATCTATTTAAATTTACAATAAAATCAAATCACTTCAATCATTAATTTTTCTTGTTATTGATATATGATATCCTCTAAATGATATTTTTACATTTTATGTGAAATTATTGGTTCATAATGTATCATAATATCTTTAACAATGTAAATTTTGAAACATGAACTATAAACTCAAAACTGAAACTCTAGAAAAAAACCCCAAAAAAACATGAAAAATAGTGCTAAAAACTAAAAGTGTTGATCTTGGAATAACACATTTTTTTCCACTATAAATTTTCAACGTGTTTTAAAAATTACAGTGAAAACCAATTTTTTTAACAAAAATTGTGCAAAAAAAACCGTGAAAACCAAGTGTTAGAGTAACATTTTTTTTCCTAGGGTAAATTCTCAACATGTGTTGATAATGAAATAGGTCTCTTTTATTTAGGATAACATTTTGAAATAATGGCGTAAATTTTTTTATGATAACATTAAAAACAAAACATAAAATTAAAAAAGGGCAAAAAATCAAATATATAAGAAAAAAAGAAAAAAAAATGAAACATATGATTAAAATAAAAACCAAACAAAAAAATCAATCATAAATGTTTAAAACAAAATTTACTATTATATAAGAATTAAAACTTTTATATAATATATTATATATATATATTAAAAATATTAAAAATATAATTAACAAAAAAGTTTAAATTATCTAGTAAAGGATAAAAAAAATGGAAAAAAGCAAACAAACAAACAAACAAAATTAAAATAATATATATAATATCAGTAAATTAAAATACAAAATTAACAAAATAAAAATAAAAATTAAAACTAATTAGATTAAGAAACTAGAAAATTATCAAACAAAAAATTAAAGATTTAAAATTAAATTTTAAATAATTAAAACAATCATAGAAACAAAGAAAAAATTCTTAAAACTCTATATTAAATTTAAAACATTTAAAAAACACACAGAATATATTAACAAAGAAACAAAAAACTCAAATTTGAAAATAAAAACAAAACCAAAAGACATTATAATTTAAAAAAAAAAAAGAGTTAAAAGCTTGAAAAAAAATAAAAAATTGCACCCCCACAGGTTGGCTGAGGGTTGATTCCATGCACTTCAGCTTCCCACAGTTGTGTCCCCAACGGCTGCTAGGCGTTTGAGGTCTGATTCCATGCAACATCGTCGCCTAGGCCCGTGCCACCAAAGGCCAATAGGTGGCTGAGCGCCAATTTCGTGTAGCTCCGCCACCTAAGGTTGGGGTCCCATGAGCCATCAAGCTACTAAGGGCCCATTCTCAGCCTCCCCTTGGGGCGCAAATTTTTTCTTAAGGTTGATTCTTTTATTTTTATTTTATTTCCATGGTTCTTTTTGCTTTTTTCTAAGTATTTATAATTTTTTTTTTTTATGTTTTTTTAATGTTTTTTTTAAATTTAATTTAATTTTTTTGGTTTGTATGTTTTTTTAGTTTTTTTTTTAATTTTTGTATTTTTATTTAGTTAATTTTATAGTTTTTTAAAAAAAATTTCCAGTTTTTTTAATGATGATGATGATGGTTAACGTCCACCGAGACTAAACATTGGTCTATTGGACTTAAAGAAACAAATTATTTATTTTGATTTAAGATTTTATTCCTATGCTCAAAAAGCTTGGAGAGAAGCCTCCCAAGCTCACTATAATTTTGACATTGTAAAAGGCTAGGAAGGTCAGTATTGTAAGAAAGATTGTGGAACTGGTATCTAATGTGGTTGTAACCGGGGCACTCTAAGACGAAGTGGTTTTCATCCTCGATGTTCCTATTCTCACATATATGGTAGATCCTTTCCATCCATGGCGTTTTAGGAAGTGCCCAAAAACCTGTTTCACTATGGAGCTCATGAGAATTCGTTCTAATCTTTGCTATATTAATTTTCTTCTTTGAGCTAGTTAAAATAGAGAGATACTTTTGATCTTCTAAGGTGGGGTTGATGACCTTCTTATAATAACTTAAATAACTTAATTTTTCTTTTAGACACTAAATCTTTCTCACACCACATTTTTTCCTTTGAACTTAGAAGCAACAATATCTTAATTATATATATTATATATATATATATATATTATATTTATATGTTTTTATTTTTAATTTTTTTTTATATTTTTTATATATTGTTTCTTATGTAGTCAACATTTAAGAAAAGAGAAATAAGACAAATAGAAAAATTGTTAAGTAATCATGATTAAAAAATTAATTAGACATAAAAAAATAATTAAAACATTAAAAAATGTAACATTTGGAAAAAAATATCCACACTTAATGTCCCCCATTTATGTACATATTCATTTACCACATTCTTAAATGAACTAAATACTACTGATTAAGTTTATATAATTAGTAATTTTGCTTTTATTGCATGAAACGTGGAACATGGGAATTATGGTAGTAATTATTTGATTAAACTTAATTGAAATGTATTGTCAAAAGTGTGACAATTTTATTTCTCAAAAAAGTTAGGCTGGGCGGTTACCCAACCCTAACTACTCCTATGGGAGATTTATTCCAAGGGATCAAGAGGATGAGAGCATTTGAGACCTGAGAGGAAAAAAGAGAGAATCAAGAGGTGCTTGAAGAAAAAGATAACTCTTCTGGAAGGACAAACAATGATGAAGTAGTTAATTCCGGTCAAGACTTGATAACTACTATTGTTCAAGACAGAAGTTCTTGAGGAGAAACCCTGAAAAGGGTAGCTCAGGGGGAGACAAAGGGCGCAGCAGCGCGGGTCTCATGGTTGGGAGGCAAGACAAGATCAAAGGATTTAATTCGGTTCAGCTAAGACAAGATTAAAGGATTTAATTCGGTTAAACTAGCCAGATAAGTATAACTTGGAAACCCTGAACACCTATTAATAGAAGTTCCATTACTAAAGATAGTATGGATATGATTTCTTTTAATCAAAGACTTAAAAATTACTATCTACAGATTTCAAGTATTATGTGTGTCTCTACTGTAACTACGGTAAGTAAATCATCAACTACTATTAAGCATAAATATTAAAGAAAAGAAGGAATAGTAGAGAGCATTTCTCCTAAAATTTATAAATAATGCTCAGAATCTAATAAATAGAAACGAACTATTTAATCAAGCGAATAAGATAAAATTAAAGCCAATAACATTTACAAATTTCCAATAGTTAAACTAGAAGCTTCAATAGTATGAAAAATTACGAAGAGAACTTATGTCTAAACTCAAAACACGACCGTGCTTTAACATATTCAACTGAAGTGGTAAAACGACTATGGTCTCGGCTTACCTGATTAGGGAAAAATAACCAAAGAAACTGAATAAATGCATAGCCTGGAAGGTAACAGAGGTGGACTAATATATTTACAAGAAAATGATAAAGCTCTTGCCCATACCCTAATACATGCCATAGTCACATGTAAATGAAACCCAAAAAATGGGTGACCAAACCCTGTCTTTATAAAAAAATCTTGTTGTGGAAATATGACACTAACAAGAACTCAAAGACATGTGATTACACATTAAACAACTACAAGCTGATATAGTAAAATTTCCAAAATTCATAACCTACAGTCGCTCTTAAAATCACAATTTTCCATGTCAAGAAAATAACATACGGAATACAGAAATTATCACCACCATTAAGATAAAAGGAATAGCATACTCATCGGATTGAAATTCTAGAGAACTTAGTTACATGGCATAAGGTTTCTTCAGGGTTTTTGTGTACCCTTTAACTTAAAAAAAACGAAATTAGTTGCCTCTACCAAGTTAAGAGTTAAGTTTTACAATTATAGGGTAAAATTTTGAAAAAAGACTTACAAGTCAGAGACCCATAGGTTGAAACTTAAATAAATTAAATAGTGTACCACATCCAAAAGAATTAAAGTCGACAAGAAAGAAATCACCCTTTCTAGTCAAGCCAAAACCCTTTTTCATACCCGGTGGAATTTAACTTGAGGGTTGGGAATGTCAACAAAAGGAACCAATCCACCTCGTACTCTAGCACTTGAGCCTGTAACACCAGTCGTTGAAAATTATTAGGATAATTTATGCCAAAATAGAAAGACAAACTAATATAACATTAGAGAAAAAAATAATACAAAAGACTCTTACTTGGAATGAAAGAAAACATCTCAGAACCACTGTCGATGTTATGAATAGCCATAGCTGAAAGCAATAGGATGGGGCATGTTCCTCGGTCAATAGAGAAAAAGCACCAAACTAATCATGTGTGCTATCGACAGAGGAAATTTTTACAAGGTTACTCACCAGGCGAAGAACTGGACAGAGGGCTGGAGCCAAACCAACAGTTGATAAAATGCAACAACTAATCGATTTGCTGACCTAGCTAATGCTTAGAACCGCGGGATGTAGCCTCCACTGTCTAATGTGTGAGGTCAAGGAGAGCGAGTGATGCATTATGTTCAGCATCGAAGATCCAGCTTCCAACCGTAGAGAAGACTCCAGAGAAGGCGGATTCACATCCCTAAGTAGTGGGCCATCCGAATTTAAGTTAAGAAATAAATGGATGGTACCAATGCCGAAGCACATATTAAGTTAAGTGGAATACAATTAAGTGGCATGGAGTGAAAGAATTAATATGTCAGTCATAAAATCTTACAATAGAACTTTACAAATCACCTTTGTACCATCAGCAACAAACATATACTATGATTTGATTACCATGAATTCTGATTGCAGTATGATATATGGGTATAATAATATTAAAATGATTTGGAAAAAATAGTAAATTCATAATGTTCTATTACAATAATTATATGTTAATTTTATTTTTTCTGGGTTTGTTACATGTGGTATCAAAGCACTCAAGTTACAAAATTGAGGCCTCTGGAAAATAAGGATTAACAACACTTGTGATTTACAGAGAAGTAGAAAAGAAGCTAGTATGAGAAGAATGGGAACCATACCACATTGAATAATGATGGCAAGAGGAGGAGCAACCTTTCCGGAGACCAACCCTAGCTTGTCTATAGGAAAACAATGAATAGATAATGTAAGAACAAGAAAATATCATGAAGGGTCTATCGGATAGACAGAACTAGCGATAAACAATTCCTAGTCCTAAACAGGGAAACAAGACTAGAGAACAAGAATTTCATACTGAGAGGGCAGAAACGGAAGGTGGTGAAGAAAACCAGGAAGAAAAATTAGGTAATGTATCATAACATAACAAGAAAAAGAGGCAAAAAGTGGAACTGCATGGAGAGTTCTGGAAGATAAAGCCTTCCCTCTTTGACGGTGAACTAGAAGAGGCAACAGAGGCCTGGCTCATCAACATGAACAAGTATTTCCAGTTGTAAGAATATGATCTTAACTTGAAAGCTCGGTTGGACATCTTTCAGCTACAGGGAAAAGCCACCCTGTGGTGGGAGGAAGTAAAGACAGTTCAGGGTGTAAATAAGTATAGCATAACTTGGGACAAATTTCAAAGACATTTTAAGGAAAAATATCTGACCAAAAGATTTTATGACGAGAAGGCCAAGGAGTTTCATGACCTTCGATTGGGTCAAATATCTATGGATGGTTCATAGCCAAATTTACTTATTTATTGCGATATGTTCCATATATACGGGAATAAAAGGCTAAGGTGCAGTGGTTTATCAATAGCTTGTCATTGTTTATGAAAGAGTGCCTTGATTTTGGTAACCTAAAAACCATGGATGATGTCATATAGAAGGCTATAATATATTACCAACAAAGTAAGCCAAAAGGCAAAGGAAATAAGAGATGGAATGAAAAGAAGGGGAGAAAATTTTCTTCCAACATTAAAGTAAATAAGTTTATGGTAAATAAACCCCCTAAAGGATATACTCATAGAAACATAAGCATTAATCAACCCAGGCCCAAATTTCCCAGTGAGACAAAAACAAATGAACAGTTGATAAGTACTGAAGTAGAGATGGCAACTAGACCCACGGTATAGTGTTGGGGATGGGGAAGACCTCATTATGTTAAAAAATTTCCACGCCACAAGGGAACCAATTAGGTGGCACAAATTCAAGAAGAATCAACATTAGGAAAAGTGGCCAAAAGCATTCCAAAAATCAATGTTACTCTTGAAGATCATCAGTCGGAGTACTAGCCGACCATGATAGAATTTGGAGGTTAAATATTCCAGTAAACTGTGTCTATTTTAATTAATCCCGGAGCTACATTGAGTTACATTAGTCCTAAAATAGTAAAATGATGTTGTTTACAAGTTGTTAAGTTTAAAACTCCCTGGTTAGTGAAATTAGCTACAGGAGCCAAGAGAAGAGTGATGGCCAAGGTCAGCAAATTTCCTCTATAGATAGCAGAATAGGCTATTATGGTAGACTTGAATGTACTGCCCTTAGGATCATATGATATTTTAATCAACATGGACTGGTTGGAACAACACTAGTCTCTTATTAACTGTAAAATTAAAACTATTAACTATATGGACAAGGAAGGAGAGAGACAAGAAATTTAGGGACTAATAAGACCCCTAAAGCTGAGGCCAATCATAGCCTCCCAATTGGCCAAATGTATCCAAAAAGGATGTCACATTTATGCAATACAAGTAGGGTACTCTAATTCAAAAGAAAAGTCGGTCGCTTTACAAAATACACTGACAGTGCAAAATTTTTGGAATGTATTTCCTAAAGAAGTTTCAGAATTTTGGCCAAAGAGGGATATAGATTTTACTATTTTACATACTCATTTACTCACGGATGGTAGAAGAGCACAAAGAGCACCTTCGTATCATCCTACAAGTTTTAAGGAACACCAGTTGTATGTCAAATACAGCAAGTGTGATTTATTTAAATAACAGATTCAATATCTTGGTCATGTCATTACTAAAGATTGAATAGTTGTAGATCGAGAAAATATAAAGACCATATTAGAGTGGCCGGTACCAAAAGATGTAACTGATATAAGGTCATTTATGGGTCTATTTGGATACTACAGGCGGTTCATTGAAGGATTTTCTAGGACAGCCTATCCTATTAGATCACTACAAAAGAAAGCAAGGGCTTTAAAGTGGAGCATGGATTGCCGAAAGAGTTTTGATCAACTTGAACACTTACTCACCACCGCATCATATTGAGCATCATTGATCCAAATAAAGATTATGTGGTATGTATGGACGCTAGCAAAGAAGGAATACATGGTGTACTAATGCAAGAAGGCAAGGTCATTACTTACAAGTCTAGAAAGCTTAAGGAGCATGAGCAAAGGTACTCAGCCTACAATTTGAAATTGACAGCATTCATTCATGCATTAAAGATGTGGCAACATTATGTGATGGGTAAGAAATTTATATTGATGACTAACCATCATTGTTTGACTAATTTTTCTAAGAAACCCACCTTGAATGCTAAATAAGCTCGCTAGGTCAATTTCCAAAGCGAGTTTGAATTTGAAATTAAGCACTTGAAAGGAAAAAAGAACCATGTCGCTGATGCAATCAGTAGGAAATTCAATAGTTTATATGACATATCATTTAGTGAAGTGCAGGACACATTCAAAGAGAAAATCAAGGAGGCAACAATACAAGATTGGGAATATCAATTTATGTGGCAACAAACTAAAATTCCGAACAAAAAATAACAATAGTTGGGATATGAAATAAATCAAGAAGGCATGCTAATCTATAGGGAAAGAATGTATGTACCTAATATAAGGGTTATTAAAAATTTAATTTTAGATGAATATCACAAAGTCCCTTATGCTGGTCATCCCGGATATCAGAAAATGATAACTGCAATTATAAGTGAATATTTCTAGCTCATCATGAAGAAGGAGGTGGCTAAATATCTGGCCCTTTGTTTGGAATTCTAACAAGTCAAAATAGAACACCGTCACCCAACTAGTTTACTACACCCATTACCTATTCCGAAATGGAAATGGGAATTCATTTCTATCAATTTTATAACTGGACATAACTGGACTGCTCAAGTCAAGGAAATAGAATGATTCAATAATGGTGGTAGTGGATAAGTTGAGGAAATCTGCTCACTTCCAACCTATGCAATCTACGTATAAAGCAGTACACATTGCTAACATATTTATGCAAACTATTTTTAAGTTGCACGTATACTAAGAGTTATCATTTCAGACCACGATGTAAAATTTCCATCAACTTTTTGGAAAGCCTTGTTTGAAGGCCGGGGAACTCAGCTACATTTTATTACTGCCTACCATCCTCAGACGGATGGGCATACTAAGTGAGTAAACCAAGTAGTGGAGGACTTGCCTCAAGCTTATGTAATGCAACAACCATCTAAGTGGGAATAGTATTTAGATTTAGTGGAATTTGCATATAACAACAACTATCACACTTCTTTAAAGATGAGTCCTTTTGAAGTAACGTATAGGTGTAAATGTAGGACTCCCTCAAATTGGGGTGGCCAAGAAGATAAGTTAATTCTAGCGCCTGATATGTTAGCTGAAATGGAAGAGATTGTCAAAGAAGTACAAACTAACTTAAAGGCCGCTCAAGACCAACAAAAGAGTTTTGTTGATCAGAAAATGAATTTTCGAGAATTTCAGGTGGGGGATCAAGTCTATGTTCGTGTTTGGGCTGAGAAGGGTACACTGCAATGGAATGGATGAGCCAAATTGGCACCCCAATTCTATGGTCCTTTTCAAATTTTAGCACAAATTAGACTTGTGGCATATCAATTCGAATTACCCGTCCATATTAGTGTGAAAAACATCTTTCATGTTCTGGTATATATATATAGATATAGATATAGATATATGACCTGAAACACATAATAAATTGGCAGGACATTCAGGTGAGTCAGAAGAGTTGGGATTCTCACTGGCCTGTATTAGATATATATATATATATAATATATATATATATATATTATATATATATAATATATTATATATATTATATAGATATATATATATTATATATCGTTGATTTATGTTTTGATTTCATTAATTGACTAAAGTTTTTAATCCACCATATCGGTCAAACCAGAAGGCAAGTTCTTAGTAGAACCAATGGGTATACTCGATCGGATAGAAGTAATATTGTGGAGACGAGTTATCACCCAAGTGAAAATCTAGTGGAAACACTTTGGGCCTAAGGAGCCACCTCGGAAGATGAATGGACTACGAGGGAGATTTATCCACGGTTATTTCCAATAGAAGAACATCAGGACGATGTTTAATCTTAGGAGGGGGAGATGTGATGTCCCCCATATATGTAAATATTTATTTACTGCATTTTTAAACAAACTAAATGCTGATTAAGTTTATATAATTAGTAATTTTGATTTAATTGCATGAAAACTAGAACACCAGAATTATGGCAGTAATTATATGATTAAAATTAAATAAGAATGTATTGTCAAAAGTGTGACAGTTTTATTTCTCAAAACGGTTAGGTTGGGCAGTTACCCAACCCTAACTACTCCTATGGGAGATTTATTCCAACGGATCAAGAGGATGAGGGCATATGAGATCTGAGAGGAAAAATGAGATAATTGAGAGGTACTTAAAGAAAAAGATAACTGTGATGGAAGGACAGACAGTGATGAAGTAGTTAAGTCTGGTCAACACCAAATAACTATTGTTGTTCAATGAAAAAGTTCTTGAGGAAAAACCCAGAAAAGGGTAGATTAGGGGTATACAAAGGGTGTAGCATTGTAGGTCTCATGGTTCAGAGGCAAGACAAGATTAAAGGATTTAATTTTCTTTGGCTAAGACAAGATTAGACGATTTAATTCGATTCGGCTAGCGAGATAAGTATAATCTGGAAACCCATAACGCTTGTTAATAGAAGTTCTATTACTAAAGATAGGATGGATATGCTTTCTTTTAATCAAAGAATTAGAAGTTATTATCTACAAATTTCAAGTATTCTATGTGTCTCTATTGTAGCTAGGTTAAGTAAAGCATCAACTACTATTAAGCATAAATCCTAAATAAAGAAGGAATATTAGAGAGCATTTTTGCTAAACTTTATAAATAATGCTCAGAATCTAATAACTAGAAAAGAACTGTTGAATCAAGCGAATAAGATAAAATTACAGACAATAACATTTAAAAATTTCCAATAGTTAAACTAGAAGCTTCAATAGCATGAAAACTTACGAAGAGAACTTGTGTCTAAACTAAAAATAGGACAGCCCTTTAACATATTCAACTGATGCGGTAAAACGACTATGGTCTCGGCTTATCAAGTTAGGGAAAAATTGTCGAAGAGATTTAGTAAATGCAAAGCCTGGAATTCAAGCGAGGCAAAATAACATATTTACAAGAAAATGATAAAGCTTTTGCCTAGACCCTAATACATGTCGTAGTCATATCTAAACGAAACCCCAAAAATGGGTGACCAAACCCTGTCTTTATAAAAAAAACTTGTTGTGGAAATATGGAAAAAGACAAGAGCTAACGGACATGCGATTACACAGTAAATGGTTACAAGCTGACATAGTAAAATTTCCATAATTCATAACCTACAGTCGCTCTTAAAATCACAATTTTCCATGTCTAGAAAATAACATATGGAACACAGAAATTATCACCGCCATTAAGATAATTGGATTAAAACTCCAGATAACATAGTTACACATCGTAAGGTTTCTTTAGGGTTTCTATATACCCTTTAACTTAAAAGAAAGGGAAATTAGTAGCCTCTACCCAAGCTAAGAGTTAAGTTTTACAATTATTGGGTAAAAATCTAAACAAAGGCTTACAAGACAGAGACCCATAAGTCGAAACTTAAATAAATTAAACAGTGTACCAAAGCCAAAAGAATTAGAATTGACAAGAAAGAAATCACCCTTTCTCGTCAAGCCAGAACCCTTTTGCATACCCGGTGGAATTTAACTTGAGGGTTGGGAATGCCCGTAGAAGGAACCAAGCCACCTAGTACTCTAGCGCTTGAGCTTGTAACACCAGTCATTGCAAACACTTCGGAGAAGTTATGAAAAAATAGAAAGAGAAACCAACATAACATTAGAGAAAAAAATAATACAAAAGACTCTTACCCGGAATGACAAAAAACATCTCAGAACCTCTATCGATGGTACAAATAGCCATAGTTGAAAGCAGTAGGATGGGGCATGTTCCTCGGTTAGTAGAGAAAACACACTAGACTAATCATGCACACTATTGACAGAGGACATGTTTACAGGGTTACTCACTAGGTGAAGAACTCCATAGAGGGTCAAAGCCGAACCAAGAGTCGGAAAAATGCAACACGTGATCGATCTACTCACCCAACTAGTGCTTAGAACAGGGGGATGTAGCCTCCACTGCCCAATATGTGAGGTCAAGGAAAGCCATTGATGCAGCGTATTCACCCAAGCATCAAAGAGTCAGTTGCCAACCATAGAGAAGACTGCAGAGAAGGCAAATTCACATCCCTAGGCAGTCAGTCATCTCGAATTTAAGTTAAGTAATAAATGGATGGGGACAACGCGAAAGCTAACATTAACTCAACTATAATATAGTTTATGTAATAACAATATCCTTAGAAATACAGTTAAGTGGCATGGAGAGAAAGAATTAATATGTGAGTCATAAAATATTACCATAGAACTTTACAAATCACCTTTGTACCATCACCTACAAACATATACTATGATTGATTAATATGAATTTGGCTTGCGTTATGACATATGAGTATAATAATATTTAAATGATTTGGAAAAATTAGTAAATTCATAATGTTCTTTTACAATAATTATATGTTAATTTTTTTTGTATATGGGTTTGTGACACAATACGTTCGAAAGGGATGATGCTATAGCAACACATTTCAAAATCAACATGAAAATCACTAACATTTAAAAACGATTATTTATACACAAGAAAAATTAAAATATCAAAATATGCTTTGCAAAAAAAATGTATTCTGCAAAACAAAATTGGTTGACTTTTCCCTGCTACCACAAAACAAGTAATCGTAGCAGTTCTCATTTCAAAATTTACATTGTAAAAATGTTTCATCTTTATATTAAAATAGTATAAATAAAAACAATACGTTCAAATAAATAATAAACTTTTTATTCTCATCAAATAAATAAAACACTGTAACGGTTAACCCATTATTATTAGTTTAACATATATTGCCTAATATTTATCATGCATTAAGCCAAATTCATAATTCATTATTAATTTAACATATATTGCCTCATATTTACCATGCATTAAGCCAAATTCATAATTCATGCACTGCTCAAAACTATTCTGCTGATTTTGCTAACACCTTAAATTGCAACCCGAAATACGAAAACCTTAAATTATGTGTTTTATCTTATGGAAGATAGGTTTTGTCTCTGTTTGATTTTGTATCTAATGGAAGATAGAAAAAGTTATTTGAAGTCCGTATAGCATTGAACATATATGTTTAAGATCAATGTGCTAATTTAAATAAGATATTTCTTATTAAAAGTTAGCTACGTAGTTATTTATAATTTATATTTAAATATTATTAATATATAAAATTGATATTAAAACATTTAATTTTAAGGTGTCCAGAAAAACATATTAAAAATTAATATAATTTTGTCAAAGTTTAGAAAATTAATATTACGCGTTTTGAGATTTTTTTAATTGAAATTTATTTTGAATATCTATACTAATCTTTTTAAGAAAATGTGTTTCTTAAATTTCAATATTTAAGTTTATAAAGATAAGTTTATATATATTATATATTATATATATATATATATATTATTAATTAATGGAGTCATTTATTGAGGTGGAGGAATTGCCCAGACGGCCAAAAGTGGCTGGAATCTTAGCAAAAAATATTCAAAAAAAGTTGTAGAGACAATTTTTGAATCGTGTTTTTGATGGTGGAAATGGATTCAGCACCATTAAAAACGTCTACATTCTCTTGCAAGAGTAAAGACAACCTCAAGTAGATCTCCTATTGTCAAAATTACCTGCCAAATATGAATCAACATTACTAGAAACAAAATCATTACAACCATTAAATGTGTTACAGTAATCACTTATTCCTCTAAGATACCAAATGCTTGTTACACTTCATTTCAATGCTCTCTTTCTAGATTTTCCATGCACCTACAAGCAACACCCACTTCATATAAATTATCTTCTCTAGTATATATCATCACATACGTCAAACTTCTTAGTCCATTAGCTTATGGTACATGAGAAATATAATCCTCTTCTTCCTCATTACTAGGACATAAAACTAAAGAAAGCTTAAAATGAGAAGCTAAAAGGATATTTATAAGTTTCATATTACTTATTTTGAATTTTACAAGTATTTTCCTATTATAATTCTATTGTGAAAACTCAAGCTTACAATTTTTCTTTTATCTATGTATTTCTATGCCTAAGATTTGTTTTGCTACCATTATATCCTTCATATCAAAGGTCCTAGCCATATGAGTTTTTGACATGCTGATATCATCCATGCTTTTTACCATAGGCACTGCTAGTATAATCATACCTGATTATGAAGGAATCAAACCTTTAATGATGATGACGATGATCATTAACATCATTATTATGAAGGAATCAAACTTCTAATGATGATGGTGATGACCATTAACATCAAAAGAATACCTAGATGGTATACTAAACATTAAGAAGGTAAGAGGTTAATTAGGATTCTTTAACATTTTCTTTCTGTACTCGAAAATAAGTGAGAGAAGTGTCCCCAGATCGCCAAATTTTTGCTAACTTAAAAGGTCAAGAAGGTTAGTATCAAGGAAAATATTTGAAAATTAGATCAAATGTGAGTATAAAAAAGACAATTGAAGAGAAAATGATTTTCATCTTCAATGCTCTTGGCATAGCATAGGTGATAGACTCTTTCATCCCAACATGTTTTGGGAATTTACAAACTCCCAGTTTTACTGTGGAGCTCATGAGAATTAGTTATAATTTTAGCAATGTTCATTTTTTTCTTAACAATAGTTAAGACAAAAAGATAATTTTGGTTTTCTAGATTGAGGTTGATCACCTCCTTATAATAGATTACTTTTTGTTTTCCCTCTAACTCTTTATTTCCCCACAAATTCACATTAAATGTGGAAGTAATAATATGTTTAATATTATCCTTATTCTACAAAATGATATCCTCCTTTATCCCCAAATGTGCTAGCCAAGCTTTGGCATCCTTATGTCATCCTAATTTGAGTGGAAGGTATAGATTTTTACTAGATTTAGAATTAATTTTAGGAAATCTCTTCGCTTCCATGTTGAATAAATTCTTCCTTTCCATAAGTTACCTAGTAATTTCCATGCTTTAAATGGGGGAAAGGATGGCTTCAATCAAGAGGATAGAATATTGAGTATTTCCTTTAATATTGATATTGAAGGCTATAATCTACTTTTGGATCTGATCAATCTTCCTCTAAGAATCTAAGGATGTATCGCAACCCCACACATCGAATCCATGTAAAATAATAGGAGTGAAGAGAATCTCAAAGAGGCGTATCCAAAGATCTACCAACTTACAATTGTTTTCAAGCCCACAATTTACTTTCCAAACTCCACTTATCATTTTCTCAATGTTATAATTTCAATTGAGCTTCTGATGTGTAACAACCCTGGTGAAAATTCCATGTAATAAAAGTTAATAAAGGAAAAATAATAACCACAGTTGATGGGACACTTATTCCAAGCTGAATTTTTGGAAGAATCCTACTGATGGGGATCACTTGTGATTGATTAATGGCTAAGGAAATTGGAAAAGGCAATGCCTAAGGCTTTGGAAAGGCAAAATGGCATTCTTGGCACATTTATTTATGAAATAATGGAAATTGGGAGAAAAAAAGGGAGGTGAAAGGTCACAAGTTGCATGTGAGGAGGATAATGAAGGAAACTAATGGAAAATGAAGAAAATAGAGGCCTCATTCATAAAAAAGCCTCTGAGGATCAGTTGGCAACCTTTTGTTAGTTCATTGTTAAAGCTCTCTCATTATTCTCTCTCTCTCATATTCTTGGATACTTAGGGTTTTCTTGGAGCACTCTTGGAGGGTGTGGAATACTTGGATTTTTGGAGCAAGAAGGCAAAGGAAGAGAAGGAAAGGGAAAGAGGAAATTGGGATTAGTGGCTACAATGGGATTTTCTTACAGGTATCAAGTTGCGTGTATGTTTTCCTCACTAGTTTTGGCATGCATGGAATATTCATGTGGATTATTAGTCATGACATGTCACTGGCATGGAGGATTGCCTGGATTGACAATGGATGTCCTATACTTTCCATTTCCTGGATAGTCATGAAGATTATGGGCTTATTTCCTTGTTTTGTTTTGGTTGGTTCTCATGTTTCCTTAGTTTGGGTTGAGTTACTAGAAGACCTAATTAGACAAATGCTTTGGAAGCCCTGTAATAGCGTGGGTTGGGTTACTAGTCCTGGAAGCCTTGGTTGGACAAACATTGTGGAAGCCCTTTGTGGGTTCAATTACTAGGCTTGGAAGCCTTGGTTAGACAAATGCTCTCGAAGCCCTTTGTCGGTTCAGTTATTAGTCTTGGAGGCCTTGGTTGGACAAATTCTCTGGAAGCCCGGTGGCGGTTGTGGGTTGAGTTACTAGTCCTGGAAGCCTTAGTTGGAACACATGCTCTGGAAGCCCTAGAAGGCTTGGATGGAGACTAATATGATTATGGTTTTGTGATGTCCATCCATGAGTTGGAATCACTATTTGATGGGTTGAGGTGGATGGCATATGAAAGTCCTGGATGGTTTTGGATTGATGTGTTCTATGAGATCCCACATTCATGCTTGGAATATGGAACGGGGGTGAATAGTTGAAGAGAGATTCGGCTTAGCCATTCTACAGTCGGATGCAATGTGGAAGTCCCATGTTTGGATTTTGCATCATAAATATGAGGTTATTTCTCCTTGTATTTCTATGAGTATTATAATAGTCTATATGTGGATTATATGGTTGTGATTTCATTGGTATTTCTATTGCTATTATTTTAGTTATGTATGTGTTTTCTGTCAGTAGTTGTGTATAGCTCTCATCATGTTTTTACTTGTAAATGAATGAACAATGTATAAATGACCTACTGGATGAAACGATAGTCAATGTGTTGAGGCACCAATGTCTCTTAGTGATTTTTAGTTAAGTATGAGACCCCTATGCTCAGATATGTTATTTACACTTGTAGATTACATATTCATGATATGTTTGACGAAATGCTTGCCATGGCTAGTAAGGCTCAAGTCAAGGTCTCATTCAAGTGATTGCATTTATATTGTCATTTATTTATTATTTTACTACTCTGAAGATGTCATACTATTCTGGTCAATGACTTGGGCTCTGGGCTTGAAAAAGTGGGTCAAATCTCAGGGATGCTGGCACAACATTGTGTAACAAATCCCTGGATGCTAGCTTGCAAGCCTATGAGAGTGTCTATTAGTCCTTAGACACTACCATGCCCATAGCATGAGAGCATCCAGAGGTCAAGTAGTCTAAAAGCTCAGTGGGACCTAGGGGTTGGTTAGTAGAAAGGTTGGACTAGTTTTTGAGGGTACTAATGATGATGTTGAATGTCGGTATGGTGTGTTTCCATTGGTTCCACTTCCTTAACATGAGTTAGGAGGTTGAATCATATCATAGTGGCCTCCCATCACATGTTTACCTCAGCTAGCCGATTTCTTGGGTAGATGTGGGAGGAGGGTGTTACACAGTGGTATCAAAGCATGATTCACCCCTCGGATTAGATGGGTTGTGTGTTGGTCATGTAGGCATGCCATTTGCATGTGTGTCTCTTGCACTTGCATTCCATGTGCTTGGTTCATTTGCATAATGTTGATCATGGTTGTAGTGTTGTTTTCATGTGGAAGTTGAAGTTGTTATTGTGGAGTTCATCATCGTGAGTGTATGATTGATTAAATGTTGTTATATGTCGCTTTCATGTAAAATTTTGCATGGTTGGTTACATTATTGTATGCTTGGTTTCATTCTTGTATGCTTGGTTACATGTATCATTCTTGTAGGTTTGGTTACAAGTATTGTTCATTTATGGTTAAGTACATGTGTGTGGTTGGTTACAAATTTCTTATGCATGTTAATGTTTTCATGTGGTCATGTGTGTAGTGATATAGTGATTGTTGTCATGCATAAGGTCATGGTGTGTGTTGTTGTTAAGGTCATGCATTGATGACTAGACCCTAGCTAGAATGATGCTTGCATGGTTACATACTTATGCGTTATGTTTCTATATGTTGTCATGATTATGTTATACATGTATCACACTTATTTGTTGATCTTGCAGACAAGGTATCCTCCTTTAGCTATACTAAGGTATGTTGGTTTATTCTGATTTAGTTTAGCTAACATGATATACCTTGCAGGTAGAAATAGCAAATGGCTAGCAAGATGGTAGACTACAAGGACTCTCCCTATGAATCAAATGAATAGTATGGTGTTGGGAACTCTTCCAATTTTGCAGATACATTCAGAAGATTAAAGGAAGAGATAAGGAGTGGTAAGACAGATAATGACAAAATCATGCAAGCATAGGAGAAACAAGCAGTGGTGAATGCAGTGATACTTCATAATTTGTTATATTTTTAGCGACAAGGACCATGTCGGATCAACTATGAGTAGGAGGACATAACTAATGGGGCATATGGTTGTAGATCACATGATGGTCATAGGTCAGATAGAGATGAAATGGTGTAAAATGGAAGATTTTTGGATACTCCTAATACGAGAGGGGATAGACACATGTACTATTCTAGTTTTGATTCAAATAGTCACTATGATCGTCATCGTTATCATCCTTATAAGAGGAGTGATAAGGGATATTTTCCAGATGAGTTTAAGAAATCAAAGCCAGCTAATTTTGATGGAGAGACGAAGAAACCACATGATGCAAAGACATGGTTGCTTTGCATGAGGAAGTTCTTTAGGTTGCACGATTATTCAGAGAAATGCAATCCAGAGTAGCTACATTCATTCTCAAAGGTAAAGTAGACATTTGGTGGCAAGACGTGAAGAATGGCAGATGTATTCATGAGGAACACTTGACTTGGAGTGAGTTTCAGAGGTTATTCAAGAAGAAGTATTTGTCAGAGAGATACTTTGATGATAGGGAAAAATAATTCTATGAGCTAAAGATGGGATCGATGACAGATGATGAATACACTAGTAGGTTCTTGGAGTTACTAGTATGAGCCTTATATCATTGAAGAAAAGGCCAAGATTTAGAGGTTCATTAGTGGATTACTGGTTCCATTCAAACAGAGCATTGAGTTCGGTGAGCCTAGATCATTGAAGGAGGCCATTCTAAAGTTAAGGCATTATTATGAACAATCGGAGCATAGATCAGAGGCTATGCTAGATAGGAAAGGTAATGCAAAGAAAAAAGGAAAATGGAACAGAAAGCGAGCAATACTTCATGGTATAGGTAATAAAGAGAATACAATTCCATTTTAGAAGTTAAATGCATCAGATAAAGGACAAGGGCATCGATCTGAGGAGAAGAACAAGGGTGCAGGCTGGAAGTATATAGAATGTTTCATTTGTGGCAAAGATCATCGCAAGAGAGATTTCCCATAGAATTACGGTGGTAGGCCTTAGATATATAGTGCATAGAACACACAAACTGTTGGGGATGTTGGTGAGAGTATTCCTTTCATTTATGCAACATTGCATAACAAACATGTAGACTATCATACATCTATCCTTAAGATGGACAGTAAGCTTTGTGATCAAGTTATTTCTATTTCTATTGACCTTGGATCTATTATAGCTATGCGTTAGAGGAAATTTTAGCCTAAAAGTTCCCATAAAATTTTAATGTAATTTCCATGTCATAACATGTAAACCAATCAAAATTCTTTAAATTTAAAAAGAGGTACGTGTAAAAATTTTGGAGGGAAAAGAAGAAAAAATATTTTTTTAATTGTATCTTGGCTTATCTCCTTATAGGTTTATTCAAATTGCAAGTGTAGACATTCATTCGATGTAGAATTAAAATTTGCATCGAACGAGTACCCATCGCACATACTTTTTAGAAGACACACATTGATAAAAATTGAAGATACGTTAAAAAGTGTGTTCAATACAATTTGAGTACTAGTAAAATGAAATGTTATAGGAAGAGAAATATAGTTTATTCCTCGTATTTAATTTATTAATTTGGGGTTATAAATAAAAAGTGGATCGTAAGACATGCACTCTTAGTGGCCCATATCCTCTACCTATTATTACTTTTTGCTATGACTATTGACTCTACCACTTTCTTTTTTCCAATATATGGATCCTCTATTAATTATTCATGAACCATCAAAAAATGCCCCTCTTCTCTTTATTGACACAATCATTTAAATTCCCTTTACATTTCCTTTCCTTAGCTTTTGAGGCATGCTAGTATATATAGAATTGCTTTGAGAGTATGTGTTTGTTGTTAATATTTGTGATCATCTTCATTGTTAACATCATAATAAATAATCTATTTTTAAGTTTATTGCAAAGTCAAATGACAAATTTGTGTATGAGACTCCTTTGTTTGTAGGATAAGAGACTTGCAATTTGATTGTTGAAGTTTAAGAATGTGTACATACTCTATCCTCTTTGAAAAGATATTGATTATAGTAGGTGTGGGTATATTATCTTATTTTAGTATAAATGACTTAAAAGATGTTTATAAAATCTAAGGTAATTATATTTATTTTATATATATATATATATATATTATAAGACCATATTGTAGATATCAGGTGGAAGACAAGTTTTCACACTAATTTAAGTTAATGAACTATCACAACCACAACAGTAAATGTGGTTAATATAAGCAAATCAATGTCATTTTCCATTTGTTATTTCATGCACTTTCCATATATGATATACTATTTGTTAGTTTACCATGATGTCATTTGTTATTTGATAACTTGCATGGAATTTCATAATTACATTAAATAACTAGCATAACCATATAAATTAAGTGGTTAACGATAACCTTCAAAATGCTTATCCACCATTTCTAACATTGAGAATTTGTAAGTCTAAGACAAGAGTGGAGGTTGGAATCGTAAAATTGTTTGGAAACCTTAATTTCATCCATTAGATCATATATGCAACCAAGAATATTCTCATATTATTAAATTTAGACTATCTATAAGTTTTTGTATTTTAAATAATGAATTTCTTTTTAAAACCTATTTCAAAATAAAATTGTATCTATCAATATAAATATGAAATAACCAATAAGTGAGATGAATATTTAAAATTAATCATTGTAAAAAATCAACCAAAAGATACTACCTATTTTATGATCATAAAATTAGAATAAATGAGATATTAATCTATCAACATCCAATAACAAGAGTATTAACATAATGACATAAACACAAAATAGGATTATCAGCGTAATGAGGTGGTCATACATGACAAAATGTTGGGCATTGAACTTTTACTCTGTCATCGTCTTTAAAAGTGATATGTTTTTTATTTTTTATTTCATTGTGTGACATATGGTGTCCATGAAGAGCTATTAGTTTTCTCCCATACACAAAAGTTTTAGGAGTTTTATAATGTTAACCTTCGCTTTATGATTAAAATTTCGCCAACATCATTGTGTTGCCGCATACCCATCACATGGTTCAAGGGATGTTGTCAGTGCTTAAGGACTCTGTGTATGAAAGATCTATATGAGATATCTTGCGACTGCTCCATCTAATTCACTGAGAAATGATGCAATTATATCAATCGTCCGTCAATGACATGCATGCATTTAATGAATACGAATGAAATGTATCATTCATTTTTCAGCTCCATTGTTTTCCTCATAAAATTTCAAAGCTCACCTACATTTATATAGCTGAAAATTCAACTCAAATGTTCATTTGAACATTGATTTGGATTGAAGAAGCTTGTTTCCCTTCCCAAAATGTTGTAGAGAAATAATGATATGCATGAGTTCTAATTTGTTCAAAATATTTGAGACGAAGATAGTTGAAGCGAAAGATTTTCTATCAGAAATTGGCAACGCTCTACCTGATTTACTCACAGTAATAGTGGAAGCCGTGAGTAATGAGAGGCTGGATGACAATGTGATGATGTTTTCACAGAAATTTTTCATACCTTTAACCAAGGCTTAAATTCATGTTGCTATTGCACTTTTGCTTTGTCGCCAAGTACGGGTCAAAAAACATACCTGAGCTCGATGAAAGTTGCACAAAACTTGGTTGCAATGAGGCGCCTTTTACATTGGGAGACAAGACAAAGCTTATTTATCTGGAAGCCATGCTGGAGGTAATATTTAAGCAGTATTTGTTGTTTGAAATGGACGACTACTTGGTAAACTATTTTACACGTACCAATACAAATTTGATGTATTAGTGGTTGAATCAAATCAAACTATCAAATCCTCAAACTCTCTTTCTTAACTGGACCGAATTTGGTTATTATGATTCAAATTTGGGGGCCCCTGGGCATCCCCTCCTTCCTGCCCCAAACGGAATCATACTGAAGTCTGATTGATCTGCTGAATTCACATGTTCGTCCTTCATGAATCTCTCAGGCTTAAATTCGGAAGCATCTGCCCCCCACACATTGACATCCCTTCCTATAGCCCACACATTCACAATCAACATTGTTTTCTTAGGGATAGAGTATCCGCCTGCTGTAACAGCCTCTACAGATTCATGAGGAATGGCTAGCGGAAGTGCTGGGTATAATCTTAGCGTCTCTTTCACTACGCAGTGGAGGTATTTCATCCTCACTACTACGTAGTTGATGTTGTGTTCGTCCCGGCTGTGAACATGTCCTGCATACAATTAATGCAAAAATTTGATTGATTTAAGTTCTAACGAATGATGATAAAAAATGATAATAGAATGGCCCAGGGCCTAGAGACACACCATCACAAGAGCCTTGATAGTTTCCCTTGTGATTTTGGAGTTGGCCTCAGCTTTCCCCAGCAGCACATCCACGAAATCTTTGACGTGAGGCTCTTCGTCCTTCTGGTGATTGGAAGTCGCGGCCATGCGATGAGCAACGTGGTCGTCTATTATTTTCTCCACAAACTCATTGAATGTTTTATGGATTTTCTTCATGCGCCGCTTGATACCTTGCGAATCAAGCCAATCCAAATAGGGAATAAAGTCTCCGATGGGAAAAGCCCCCACCGCAGTTATCAGGTCTACTAACAAATCCTTGAAACCTTTGAAATCGCCAGCCAAATCATCGTCAGAAAATGTCCTCCCCGCCAGTATCCGCCAAAGTATATTGGAGTTGAGAGTAGAGAGGGCCTTGCTAATATTCACACCCATTATTCCGCTCTCACTCTCCTCCCAAATTGAACGGATCATCGCAGAGACTTCTTCCTCTCGCACACCCTTGAACGACTCAATTCTTTTGGCAGTCAGCAGTTCTAACACGCATATTTTCTTCATTTCCCTCCAGTGATCTCCATAGGGAGCGAAGGCCACATCTTTAGAATTGAAAAACATTAATCTCCCAGCGGCTTTTGGAGGTCGGCTGGCAAAAATCAAGTCATGAGCTTTGAGAAACTCTTTGGCTATGTCAGAAGAAGAGATGACCACGGTAGGGACAGAGCCTAAGCGCAGAAAGAAAATGGGGCCATATTTATCAGCAAGGGCTTTAAGAGCACGGTGAGCAGGAGGGATCAGTTGGAAGAGATTTCCGACGATGGGCCATGGAAAGGGTCCTCGAGGCAATCTGGCCCTAATCCTTCTCTTATGCAATAAGAGTATAAAAAATAAACACAGAAATAAACCAACACTTGCTGCTGTAATATGAAATTCCATATCGGACACACGTTGGTAACTGACACGCTGAATGAAAGGCAGAAGTGTATGCTATTTATAGCCGCCATAAGGTCTATCAAAGCTCAGCTCCGTGAATTTCAAGTGAATTTCAAATAATCGTGAAGCAAATGGTACATAAATTTCAAATAATTCAAAACCATGCACAAATCTATTTTATTGGATCTTATGAAAATATTAGATTATTCAAAAAATTTCGATATTTTATTTTAAAGCTAAAAAACAGTAAAGAAATTATTTTTTATATCTAAAGCTAAAAAACAGTAAAGAATTTTTCGATATTTTATTTTAAAGCTAATTACAACTATCAAGAAGATATGGAAATATTAATGGTTTTGGGAATGGTCAGATTGACTAGAGGGGTAAGATTTGGTTTGTGTAGCCAATTCTTTATGTTCTTCCACCCCAACATGATAATATTTTTTTAATGTTTTGTAGATGTTAAAGTATGTTAATATTTTATACAAGCTGCAAATAATATTAATAATAAAGAAATAATGACTCGATAAATAATTCACATAACATGAATTTTACATTTTAAAGACTAATATTGTGTAAGATATCAATAACAGAGAAATAATGATGCAATGAATAATTCACATAACATGAATTTTACATGTTTAAAGACTAATATTGTTTAAGGTAAGGTATTTATTTATCAAGAAGAAAATCTAGCTTACAACCCACTCCACCCATCTTTCAGGTTGCCTTCATATATCTATCTAGGTTTACAACCCAGTCTAATCAACTCTCTAGCTGCCCTAGATATATTTTATTATGGGGTCATTACGTTTGTTATATAAATTTATATAAGTTTTGAAAACGAACAATGTTATGCAAGCTTCCAAAATATTCACATGATATAATTTTATTTCATTTTTACAATTTTTTATAATTTTGTTGTCACAAATTCTAAGAATCTTCACCTCTACAACAATTTACTTGATATCTTTCCCAAGCCCTTTCATCACCTCTTCTATAAACAAAGATAAGCTAGACACCACCACAATTTCTATTACAACACTGGCTTTGTAAACATGTCTACAAATTTCCTTGAGTGTGGTCTATCTTAAGAGATACTCCACCTCTATCAATAATTTGTGTTACAAAATGATACCCAATATCAATACGCCTAGTCTTACTATGATAATATGGATTATCACAAAATATTGTTAAATCATCCTACATTCTTCCAACCTCACCCAGAAGGCCCATTCAATCAAATTTCCTCCTTGCAAGCATGTGAGACAATGATATATTTTACCTTGGTAGTGGATAAAACAATTGTTTCTTGAAGCTTTCACATCCAACTAATATATTCTCTTGCAAGAATAAAGACATAACCTCAAGTGGATCTCCTATTGTCCAAATTACCTATCAAATACGAATCAACATTACTACAAATAAAATCACTACAACCATTAAATGTGTTGCAATAATCACTTATTCCTCTATGATACCAAATCACTTGTTACACTCCATTTCAATGCTCTCTTTCTGGATTTTCCATGCACCTACAAGCAACGCCCACTTCATATAAAATATCTTCTCTAGTATATATGATCGCATACATCAAACTTCTTACTACATTAGCATATGATACATGAGACATATAATCCTCTTCTTCCTCATTACTAGGACATAAAACTAAAGAAATGTTAAAATGAGAAGCTAAAAGCATATTTATAAGTTTCATATTATTTATTTTGAATTTTACAAACATTTTCTTGTTATAGTTCTATTGTGAAAACTAAAGCTTACAATTTTTATTGTCTCTGTGTATTTCTATGCCTAAGATTTGTTTTGCTACCACTATATCCTTCACATAAATGGTCCTAGCCATATGAGTCTTCAACATGCTGATATCATCCATTATTTTTCCCATATTCACTATTAGTAATATCATGCCTGGTTATGAAGGAATCAAACTTCTAATGATGATGACGGTGATCATTAACATCCAAAAATACCTAGATGGTATACTAAGCGTTAAGGAGGTAAGAGGTTAATTAGAATAAAACTCCAAAATAAGTGAGAGAAGTGTTCCGAGATCGCCAAATGTTTTCTAACTTAAAAGGTCAACAAGGTTAGTATCAACGAAAATATTTTGAAAATTAGATCAAATGTGAGTATACAAATGGCAATTTAAGAGAAAGTGATTTTCATCTTCAATGCTTTTGGCATCACACCATTGGTAAACTCTTTCAAACCAACATGTTTTGGGAATTTACCAACTCCCAATTTTATTGTGGAGCTCATGAGAATTAGTTCTAATTTTAGCAATGTTCATTTTTTTTTTAACACTAGTTAAGACAAAAAGATAATTTTGGTTTTCTAGATTGAGGTTGATCACCTCCTTATAATATATTACTTTTTTTCCCCTCTAACTCTTTATTTCCCCACAAATTCACATTAAATGGGGAAGTAATAATATGTTTAATATTATCCTTATTTCCCCCAATGTGCCAGCCAAGCTTGCGCATCCTTGTGTCATCCTCACTTGAGTGACACGTAGAGGTTTTTACTAGATTTAGAATTAATTTTAAGAATTCTCGTCGCTTGCATGATGCATAAATTCTTCCTTTCCACAAGGTACCTAGTAATTTCCATTCATTCAAAGGGGGAAAGGATGGCTTCAATCAGGAGAACAGAATATTGGGTATTTCCTTTAATCTTGATATTGAAGGCTCTAAGCTACTTTTGAATCTGATGAATCTTCCTCTAAGAATCTAAGGATGTATTTCAACCCCACACATCAAATCCATATAAAATAATAGGAGTTAAGAGAATCTCAAAGAGGATTTTTTTCCCTATATCCAAGGATCTACCAACTTACAATTGTTTTCAACCCCATAGTAAACTTTCCAAACTCCACTTATCATTTTCTCATTGTTATAATTTCAATTCAGCTTATGATGGATGTTGATTCCTAGATATTTGCATGAATGTACTTCCTCCAAGTAGTGGTTATCATTAATTAAAGTATCATAGGTGATACTTTTGGTTTTAATTATCAACACTTTAGTTTTTTTCAATATTAACAATCATACACATCTTGGAGTAGAAATCTTGGAGGGTTCTTAGTTGGTTGTTAATATCATAATGGATTCTTTCCAAAAGAACAATATTATAGCATAAAGTAGAAGAGTTATTACTATACAAGTGAGTGTGGGGCCAACAAAACCTCCCTCCTCAAAACACACTTCTAGCTCATCAATGTATATTCCAAGGGGATAAGGGACACCCTTGCTTGAATCTGATATTGCAGTCAATTTCTTTTGAACAGGCTTTAGTGGTCCTTATCTTGGATATAATGTTCTCATACAACCTTGTCACACAAACCCTCAATTCAAGAGGAACCATTATATCTTCTCGCCTTTTCCATAGCACCATCCTAGGAATGGTGTCAAAATATTTTTAAATTTAAGAAAACAATAGAAGAACTTAGGTTTATTATTGCACAATTCCTCAAAATTTATCTTAAGAGTAACAAGATGGTCCACAGTTGAGTGATGTCTCTTAAACCTTGTTTTTCTTTGGCTCTTTTAGCATGCAAATTAATTAATAAATAATTTACACCATATTGTGACTATGATTACAAATAACTACATATTTTCACATTTATTTTTATAATAATTAGGAAAATAAATTAAAGTTAATGAAATTTAAAAATGAATGAAACATCAAAGATAAAGATAACTATAAAATTTAGTGCTTTTTATATTTATTAATTCCTCCCATGTAGTGATTATATCAATTGACTAGTCATCAAAATTACTGGATTAAAATGCGATCATAATGATTAGTTGTTAAAATAAGTTGATTAAGATAAATTATTTTAAATCTTGTAATTTTTTTAATAATTTTTAATGGTTTTGTGTAACTATTCTAGGTTTTGGAGCTTTTCACTGAAATAATTGTTTGATTAGATCATATTTTTTTTCGATGTTTAAAATGTGTTTTTTAAAGTTATAGCAGGTAGATTATGGTATTTTTAATTATTAAAAATATTTTTAGGATGCGTGTGTGAGAGGAAAGAAATCAAACTCTCTTTGAGCCTAACAATTAGAGTGAGGTTGCTAGTACCATGCAATTAGAGTGAGGTTTCTAGTACTAGGTTAGAGTGAGATTGCTAGTACCAAGTCAATACAACAATATTTACCAAAGGAATTATAGCTCATCATGTCACTTGTAGGGATTCTAACCTAGGAGGGGAAGATGATTGTCATTATGCCAACCACTTGAGATAACCTCAAATGAATATATAATTATAATTATAGTTTTGAATTTTTGGTTCATTAAATTGGTTGACTAGACTAATATACCAAAGTTGGTTGGAGCTGATTATTAAAAAATAATAATAATAATTAAGAAAAACACAAAATATCATGGGTTGTTTTGTTTTAGGATTGATGTGCATGTATGTAACATATTCCTGGAACATTCTGTCATCTTTATGGTGTGGGTGATTGTGATAATAGGCCAAACACCACCACAACTTCTATAACAACATTGGCATTGCAAACATGTCTATAATTTTTCTTGAGTGTAGACCATTTTAAAATATACACATATCCATCGATAACTCTTGTTCCAACATGATGCCCAATATCAATACACCTACATTATGACTATCACAAATAGAACATCTCTTTTTTGAAGCTCTTACATCCAACTAATAAATTATCCTACAAAAATAAAAACATACCCTAAAGTATATCTCCTCTTATCCAAATTACCTACGAAATATAAATCAACTTTATTTAAGATATAATATATTGAAATACTAATATTTTTAATTAAATTACTGTAAAATTAAAATAAAAAAAAAAAAAAAAAAAAAAAAAAAAAAAAAAAATTATATTAATTAAAATTTTGAATATCTAAATATATTTTAAACACTATAATATCTTTAACAATGTAAATTTTGAAACAGGAAATATAAACTCAAAAATGGAACTCTAGAAAAAAAATAAAAAATAAAAACCCAAGAAAACATGAAAAACAGTGCTAAAAACTAAAAATGTTGATCTTGGAATAACACTTTTTTTCCACGGTAAATTTTCAACATGTTTTAAAAGTTACAGCGAAAACCAATTTTTTTAACAAAAATTATGCAAAAAAACCATGAAAATGAAGTGTTAGAGTAACATTTGTTTTCCTAGGGTAAATTTTCAACCTGTGTTGATAATGAAATAGGTCTCTTTTATTTAGGATAAAATTTTGAAATAATGGCCTAAATTTTTTTATGATAACTCTGAAAAACATTAAAATTTCAAAAGAATAATGAAAACATAAATTAAAAATTAAAAACAAAGAAAAAAAATTATCAAACACGTTAATAAAAATATATTATTAAAACAAAACATAAAATTAAAAGAGGGAAAAAAAATCAAATATATAAAAAAAAAAGACCAAAAAAAAAAATCAAACATTAAAATAGAAAAAATTTTAAGTAATAATGAGTTAAAAATAAATTAGACATTAAAAAAATATCCACACTTAATGTCCCCCATATATGTAAATATTCATTTGCCACATTTTTAAATGAACTAAATACTGATTAAGTTTATATAATTAGTAATTTTGATTTTATTGTATGAAAAGTGGAACACCGGAATTATGGCAGTAATTATTTGATTAAACTTAAATGAGAATG